>JAULJZ010000019.1:6122712-6142041 GCA_032270985.1 Heliamphora pulchella | reverse complement strand
TTGTACACACAGGAATCATCTGGACTCTGATCAAAATCATAAGACTTAATGGCTTGATCAAACTGAGTATTTCAAGATCTCAATCCCTGCTTAACTCCATAAATGAATCTCTTAAGTTTGTACAACATGTGCTCCTAGTCTTTGCTAAGAAACCGTCTAGTTGTACCATGTAGATATACTCGTTAAGACTTTCATTAAGGAAAGCTGTCTTGACATCCATTTGTCAAAATTTGTAATTGAAACGAGCCACAATGGATAAGAGAATCCGTATAGATTTAAGCATGGCTATCGATGAAAAAGTTTTCTCATAATCGATCATTTCTTTCTGAGTGAACCCTTTTGTAATTAGCCTAGCTTTGAAGGTTTCAATCTTTTCGTCTTCTCCTCTCTTCCTCTTATAGATCTTCTTACACCTGGTGGATTTTATCCCTTCAGGCGGTTCTATAAGTTTCTAAACCTGATTAGAATACATAGATTTCATATTTGAATTCATAGCCTTTTGAAGGTTTCAATCTTTTCGTCTACTCATCTCTTCCTCTTGCAGATCCACTTATATCCGATAGGTTTTATCTCTTCAGGTGGTTCTACAAGTTTTCAAACTTGATTAGAATACGTAGATTCCATCTTAGAATTCATAGGCTTTTACCAAAAGATCTGTATCTTTGTCCTGGAGTGCTTTATTGTAGTTACAGGGTTTGGTATTCAGTTCTGTCGGGAACTTCTTAAAAGACTCTCCCAAAAACATATACTGATCGAGTTGATGAACAACCCTCCCACTATGACGAGGAACTACCTGCGTCTGTTTACTAGCAGTAAACGCTGTGCAGAATTTGAAACCCGTGCATCATTACCCACATGGTCATCAGGCATGTTAATGGTAGCACCCTGATCAGGATCTGCATATGTCCCGATAATCCTCCTACTGCGAAGAGGCAATGGAATATTATTGACTTGTGGTTCATCTTTCGTTTTACTGGTATTTTCTCTTATTTCTTTCAGAATAATTTTAATTTTAAACCTATGGTCTATAATATAATCATCTTCTAAAAATTGAGCATTAGTGCTAACAATGACCTTCTGATCCATAAGATTATAAAATAAACCACCCTTCATTCTCTTGGAATACCCGACAAAGAAACAGACTTCTATTTTCAGTTCCAACTTATTCGCATTTCCTTTCAGCACATGTTCCGGACACTCCCAAATCTGAATATGTCTCAGATTAGGCTTATGCTCTGTCCACAATTTTGTATGAGTAGAAAGTACTGACTTAGAAGGTACCAAGTTCAGAATATTACCCGTTGTCTCTAATGTGAGTTCCCAAAATGAATTGGGTAATTTTGAATAACACATCATTGATCTTACCATTTCTATAAGAGTCCTATTCTTTTTTTTTACTCACTATTTTACTGCGGAGTGCCCGGTGCAGTCAATTGGGATATAATCTCTTCTAACGACAAGTAGACCCTAAACTCTCCAAAAAGGTACTCTCCACCACGGTCAAATCATGGTAATTTAATACTTTTACCCATACGCTTCTCCACCTCCGCCTTGAATTCTTTGAATTTCTCAAAGTATTCAGATTTACGGTGCATCAGGTAAATGTATTCATACCTTGAGTAGTCATCAATGTAAGTAATGAAGTACTCAAAGCCACCTTTAATCTAGATAGTCATAGGACTACACACATCAAAGTGAACCAATTCTAACGGTTCTTTAGCTCTATAGCCTTTGGCTGAAAATGACATCTTGGTCATCTTACTCTCTAAGCAGGACTCACAGACTGGAACTGCATTCACTTCCAATGAACTCAAAGGTCCATCTTCTACCAGTATATTTATTATTTTTAGATTAATATAACCCAAGCGTAAGTGTCAAAGAAATGTTTGGTTCATTAAAGAATGATCATTTCTCTTATATGGTAAATTAAACGTGTTATTCAACTCAATCAGTTGCAGTGTAGGAGAGATTGGAGTAATAACATAAAGATACCAATGTACCAGAACAGATAACCCGTTTATTATTCTAAATAACCACAGAATTATTAAAATAAACTAAATATTCGTCTTTAACAAATCTAGAAACAGAAATTAAGTTCCTTCTAATGGAAGGTACATAAAGACAATACTTCAATATAAAAATTCAATCTCTACTAAAATTGAAAATGATATCTTCCACTGCAAATGTTGTCACATTTGTATTATTCTCCATATGTAGGTAAATTTTTTCATCACTGAGTTGTCGAATTTCCTAGAACTCCTGCAATGAATTACAGATATGATTGGTGGCTCCATATCTATACACCAGGTACCAGTAGATAACACTACTAAACATGTTTTTACAACCAGTGAACAGAAATTATCCTGATTGTTCAGCTTGCTGTGATAAACTAGACATTATTTTTTTCAATGTCATGTCTGGTTGCAGTGAAAATATCTATTTTTTGACTTTTTCACACTAGTTTGTGGTCCACTAACTACCTTAAAAATTGTACCACCCTATTTTTGTACTTTTTTTTCTTCTTTCATTTCGGCCCAAAGGAAAAAACCTTTTTAAAAAACAGACACATTTCCTAACATTAAAGGATTACCCTTAAAGGATTACCCTTGGTAGTTAAAACTATATTCAAATTATTTTTTTAGTCATCAAAATTCGATCCCGTTGTTTGTTCTTTTTAAGTATATTAATAGGTGGATTGAACGCCATTTTTAATCCTAAGCATCACATAATTAAAATAATCGTAAATTATGACGAGCAAAATTTTGAATTTATTTTAAAATTGGTTCCCTCTACCATTTAAAAAAAAATCGCCAGCAGCCTGATACCATGTGAATGGCATGCCTCGATGGGAGGACGTCTACCATCCATCATTTGTTCAGACATGTCAATTTCTATTAATTTTAATAAGTAGGCAACAAACCATGCTAAGTAAAATTAAATATTTGACATAGTTTCGGTCAAGTAAATAATAGTAGTGACTCAGATGGAGAGTATACTATTATTTACAGTTAAGTGTTAACTACCACCTAATTCTAAATCAATTGCTTCGCAATAAACCTTTCAGATGGAGAAGTAATCCACACTAACAATTAATTATCCAGAATTATCTCTGAAAGAGATTCGTAACGGCGATATTGCAATTAATTCTGTCTGATGGGGGAGGAAGGCCTTACTACCAACACGCAGAATTAATCACATCACCTATGAACTGGTGATGGAGACCGCGAAATTTATCTGTGAATAAATTTTCTCTCCCCCTTAGATTATTAAAATATTTTTGAGGGTTATAAAAATTCGTTTAATTAGAATAAATTTATTAATTTCAAAAATCACATGATCCAAAAGATTCCAAAGCATCTTTCAGTGTACATGATCCAAAAGATTCCGGTTTGCCAAACTATCTTTTCGTGTTTTAATGCGTAACAAATAAAATTCGATAAATGCACAATTTTTTTGTATAAATATACTATGATAATACAAAAAAATAGACCTGATTTTGTTTTCTTTTTAAAGGATCAAAAAATGAATTACGTACACTTTAACACTCACGGTTTCGGTATATTACAATGATCGAACATAACCTTTAATTCACATCACAAAAACCTTCACACACTTAGTGTATAAAAGATGAGAGAGAGAGAGAGAGTGTGTGTGTTCTAATTTTTTATATATGCTCTTTTAACTAATTCATGGGGTATATTTATGTACACCCATTAGTCACCATTCACGAGTCACCACCCAATGAAAAAATACTTTTTAATGGGTGTAATCCTTGATTATAACTACCAGGTCAAACTATCTACGGGCACCCGATTTGGATCTAAACACAACCCAAATTCCAACGCGGAGTTTTATAGAGTTTGGAAGGGCGTCATCCTGAAAGGCCCGAATTTTGGTATTGTTTAAAATTTCTTGATCTTGTGAATAAGACCCATTATCTTAGTTAACACTAAAAACAAAATTAAGAGAGCCTCAAAAAACGGCTAGAGAGTGAGGGAGAACTTGTAATTCTTATTGTTTATAATGGACTTGATTTTGTTATCGTCCGTGGATGTAAGTACTATTAGATATATATACTAAAAGTCATACTTCTGTATACTAGATTTAGTATTTGTTTTATTCATTAAATAAAATTTGTTATTTTCATTTTAATAAAAAAAATTTGAGTAATATTTGCATTGCATTATTTATTTAATGCTATGCATGTGTAAGACCTAGTTCTTTTTAATTATATTAAATAATATAATGTGTATTAATTGACTTTGGTTAATTATAAATTGCTAAACATATGTAGATTATCATATGTGTACTGGCTGGTAAGCCTGGTAACTCTTGTTTGAATTTTGGGTAAATATGTCGTTGTGCGTTGAGACCCGTGAATTTTTTTAAATCGGAGATAATTTTTGAGAAATTAATTTTGAGTTAATATGAATTTAAAAATATAATTTCAATATTATTAATGCATGTTTGTGAGTTAAAAATATATCGTGGTTTAAGTTTGGGTTTTTATACATTGGGTGGAGGTGGATCCCACTTAGAGGCTTTTTGGGAAAGTTTGGTGAAAATCCAAGACCCCTTTTTACCCTCCAAGCTCTCTCTCTCTCACTCTCTCTCTCGCCTCACACGCTCCATTGTTGGAGGCTTGAAGCTTCCAAGCCTCCCACCCAATTTTTTTGATCTTCGGCTCACATTCCAGCAACGCTATAAAGACGGAAATCGATTTATTCGACGAGGGCAACGTTCTTAATCGAGTGGAATTTTGATTAGGCGAGTTCAGATCCTCCCATGAGTGGTTAAAGCTTTGGTTTTTTAACCCAAAAGATAGGGTTTCGACTAAACTTGAAAAAATCTCTTAAATATGTTATTAATTTCGTTTATTAATGAAAAACAACATGAAACCTTTCTTTTTCTTGAAACCCTATCTCTTAGGATCTTGAGGGTTGCTATTTGAAAGGACTTAATTGATGGTTTGTGAAAATGGATGAGTTACATGGATTTGGGTGGTGATTAATGTTGAATCTTGTGTTGATTTTGAAAACTCTAATTATGAGAGAGAAAGGTGAATGTTGGGTTTAAGGTGCAATTAAGTTAAAAACATGAAATTGAAGGCTTAATTGAGTTAACTCGAGTGTCTTGTGTTGATATGTATTGAGATTACCTTGTGTATTGAAAATCAAAGTTTTATTAAGGGAAGGCTTAAAAAATAATGGATTTGGGTATATAAGTTTGGAATTTAAGATGCTTGATGAAAGATTCACTCATTTTGATTCTCGTGAGAGATGTTGAGAGGTTAATTGGTTGTATTTGGGTGGATGAAAACTATTTTTTTAACTATGCTTATACCTTAAGATTGTCCATTGGAAAGAAAAGAAGTGAGTTGTGGATTTTTGGAGTTAAAGTAGGATTTTCTGGTTTGCTCTCAGGTAGAGGATCGCTCGAGTGGTGTAACGTCCGCTTGAACGGTCTATTATTCTAAATTTTGGGCTACTCTCGGCCAGTTGGCGGCTCGAGCAATGGCGAGTCCGCTCGAGCGGACTCGCCTATGTTGAGTTCTAAATCTTGTTTTCTTTAATTAAAGTCTATTTTCATACGGGCTCGTTCCGGGACTCTTTTGTGATAAAATGGAAGCCCTAAAGTTTTCCTTTATTTGGTTTAACTCTCTTTTCTCATATTAACTTAGAGAATATGATTTCGTGAAACAAAGAATGCGAAGCAGGTTTTCAAAAGGTTTATCTTTCGAATTTGATTGAGTGTCGTGAGTACCCGTGGGTAGATCACGTACCTTGGTAGGTTAAATGTGAGATGACCATAGTTTAGAGCGACTTGGGTTTTAAATTATAAATAATGGATTAAAGGTTTGAGGCTCATTTGGTGTTTAGTTGGATGCGAAATGTAAGTTTCAGTGGAAACCTAAGTAATTCAGGATTTTGTTTGAAATTTTATTTGTTTTCAATATGAAAGAGTATATCCATGTTTAGAGCTTATTAGAGGTTCTCCTTCATATTGAATTTGACTTGAAGGTTTGTGGTGATCCTAATCCATGAAAATTAGTGTCCATTCATTTATTTGGAAAAAATATGGTTCAATTGGAATTCTCGATACAAAATCATATTGAATATAAAGATTGTAAAAATCTTCAATTGCATGTTGTGATTTGGATGAATTGTCATGTAGTGAATACACGAGCTATTTTAAGATGAAGACCAGAATAAGGGTCGAGAGACCAACGTTATTGTTGATTATTATGATAATCGAATTGTTGATCATGTAGTGTATACATGAGATGTTTAGGTGAAAATCATAGTAATGGTTGAAAGACCGATATTATTGACGATATGTTGTACATATATATTGAGATAGTTATGGAATTAGTTTGGTCTTACATTATTTCGGGGTAAAAGACTAGAAACTTGTGCAGGATGGGTGCACTACCCTTCGGTTAATCCCGTAAAAGAGGACGTAATTGGGTTAGGTTGTCTATCATTCGGTGAAAGACCATAAAAAGAGTGCAATATTTGTGATGTCGGATTATATAACTAGATGTTGTTGTTTCCTAATTGTTGTGTTGATAAATCATTGAAATGATGTATGGGTTATTCTACAGATAATGTCTAATTAAATTGTTGAAGTACATAATTGATTATAATCCACTAGAGGTTGAATAGTTGATCGAGTATATGAGGTTTTGCATATGAGCCTATGGGTTATGTGTATGTGATACAGCATGGTGAGTGATGCATTTTGGATCGATGTAGGTGAGTGCGTACCTGCAGAGTGTTTAGCCTTTGTGGCGTATATTAGCCTTAGTGATTGTAATAGTCATGCGGCATTTTGATCGCATGAGATCTCGATTTGAGTGGTATCATAGGATCTAATGATTCAGGAAAGTAAGAGTTGTGAAAGTGCAGATTGTAGAACTTGTTAAGGATCGATAATAGGGTGAACGCTTGATTTGATTGTGTATAAATCACGAAAAAATGGATTCTTTGGAGCTTTTATAGTTCGGTTGATCAAATTTATCATATCATGTATTATTAGTTTTAAAATTTTTCTTTTTACGTATCATACTTTTGTTCCTGTGTAGTCGTATTCTATTGAGCCTTAGTTTATAGTGTTTGTTTAACACCCGTTTCTAGTATTGAAGGAGATTTCATTGTTATTGTGCTTGGTAAAACTTGTTTACTTGATATGTCTTGAACCGTGTACCCGAGAATGGGGTATAGATGAGAACATAGTAGAAGGGAACGTAGTAATCATCAATCAAAACATTTTTAACATGTGTGCCTAATTGATTTTGGGGGTATCTCTTGCCCTGAAGGGTGTTTTTAGCGGTTGTCATGACGCCTTGTTGCTTTGAGAGTAAGTTACCAAGGGAGCTTTAGTTTTCGTGGGAATCAGGGATGTCCTTGGTGGTTACCAAGGGAGCTTTAGTGTTGCAAAGTGTGTATTAATCAGGGTTATGGTTCTGGTGCGTGATGGTTGTAGGTTCTTTGAGGACTTCATGGGAGTAAGTGAGATGTTGTTCTAATCGTTATCCTTGTGACCACAAGGTATTCGATATATATGAATGGGGCATGAATTTGAGGGTTAAGTGTGGCGAGTGGTGCATTTGTTTTGATGTGTTCAGTGATGTTTGGAACAACAAAGTGTTGTGATATCCAGTATACGAAAGTGTAGTGTTTGGTGAACTAAGAGTTTAATGATGGCCCTAGGATGTGATCGTGTTAAGTGAAAGTTGGTATTTGACCTCTTGATTCCTCTAGAGAGAGATAGTTTGTTATAAGTGGTTTCACCCTTTTTGGTGGGAACGTCGAGATCTTTTGATTGATTCTTATTTTGACGATTTTGTTTGCCTTATGGATCAGTACCACCTTGGTCGTGAGAGTTCACGACTTATCTAGGTAATTTCTTGGTGAGAGTTTGTTTGCTTTACCCTATTGGCATAAGTGCTTGAGAGGTGCAAGAAATTAGCGTCGACACACAGGACTTATGTTTGTGGCGATGGATGAAAGGTCGTTTAGTTGTGTGATTTAGCACGAATCGATGTAAAGTTTTGTGTAAAGTACACGTGGAGGTGTAATTTGCTTTTTTAAATATCGAATAATTCTTCCTGAATTCTAGTTTGTGCATTGTTGGTGTTAAGAGTCATTCAGTTTTCGTGGAGTTTGGGTTGAAGACCCTCCGTTGACGTGACCTTAGAATAAACCTGTTTGCCTAGATTGAAGCGCAAAAATCTTGTTGCCTGGATAAGGTGTTCTTTTGTTAAGGTGCCTAAAGCCTACCTTTGAGGAGTTTGAGATAGATTGTTACTCTGTTAGTCTATGTGAGATGAATCATAACTTTGGTTGTGTGGTTGGCATGAGTATGTTAAAGGATTTAGTGATCGAGTGCGAGTGTTGAACATGGCAAGAGGGTAATATGCGAGTCTCGTTATATGGTGTTTAGGCTTAACCTTGGGTTGTATGATTTGCGGCGAGTTCCTTTCTCTGCAACTAGAAGTTTATTGTTTTTGCCCGGGAAAGAACATTCCTTTGGCTTTAGTATGGGTGCAATATACATACGTTTGGTGATGATGTGGTTTGGGGTTTTGTAATTATAAGTTGATTGTGACGACTCAAACGAGGTTTTGATTGTGCGTAAGGTGGGACACCTGTGATTTCCTGTGAATAGTGTCAAGATTGGACATTGTGTGTTTTGCCTTGCAGAAGTAATCCCAGGTGTGCGTTTCAAGACAAAGATGAGCTAGTTGTGTGATATATCAGGTGAAAGCCTTTGTTGATGTGAGCAAGAGAAGAGTGTGTTTGACACCGATTTCAGTTGTAGTTTGGCTTTATGCTAGGCAATTGATCATTTTGGATTAGGCACGTTCGATGTAGGGTATGTCTCGGTAATTTGGTGGTGTGAATGAAGCCTTGGTTCAATGATGTTCAGATAACCTTAAGGTTGATGAGACCTTTCTAGTGGAGGCAATGTGTATGAATGTTTATTTTGTGAGGACGAGTTTACATGGGTGTGTGATGTTCTTGAGTGCGGAGGTGTGGTAGCATCTCTATCGTTGAAAGGCACGGTTGTGTTTTGATTTTGAGATCGTTGGTGATAAATAGAAAAAAATGTTGATTCAAGAATACATGTTGAATTTCTAAGACGAAATTCATTTTAGGGGAAAAGAGTTGTAAGACCATATTCATTTAATTAAAATAAATAATATAATGTGTATTAATTGACTTTGGTTAATTATAAATTGCTAAGCATATAAAGATTATCATATGGGTAGTGGTCAGTGGCTTAATAACTCTCGTTTGAGTTTTGGGTGAATTCGCCGATGTGCGTAGAAACTGGCAAATTTTTTTAAATTGGGAATATTTTTAAATTTGATAATTTTGGAAAAATTAATTTTGAGTTAATATGAATTTAAAAATATTAATTTCAATGTTATTGATACATGTATATGAGTTAAAAATACACCGTGGTTTAAATTTGGATTTTTGTACATTTGGTGGAGGTGGGTTCCACTTGGAGGCTTCTTGTAGAAGCTTGGTGAAAAACCCTAGAACCATTTCTTTCCTCCCAATCTCATGTCTTCTCTCTCTCTCTCCATCCTCACATGCTGCATTGTTGGAGGCTTGAAGCTTCCAAGCTTTCCACCAAATTTTCTTGATCTTCAACTCATATTCTGGCGACACTATAAAAATGGAAATCGATCTACTCGATGAGGGCAACGTTTCTAACAAAGTGAAATTTTGATTAGGCGAGTTCAGGTCCCCCCAAAGGTGGTTAAAGTTTTGGATTTTTAACCTAAAAGGTAAGATTTCAATTAACCTTGAATAAATCTCTTACATATGTGATTAATTTTGTTTATTCATGAAAACCAACATGAAAACCCTCTTTTTCTCAAAACCCTAACTCTTGGGATCTTGAGGGTTGGTATTTGAAAAGAGTTAATTGATGGTTTGTGAAAATGTTGAATTTTGTGTTGATTCTGAAAATCTTAATTACGAGAGAGAAAGGGGAGAGTTGGGTTTGAGGTGTGATTAAGTTAAAATGTGAAATTGAAGGCTTAATTAGGTAACTCGAGTGTCTTGTGTTTGATATGTGGTCAGATTACCATGTGTATTGAAAATCCAAGTTTTATTGAGGGAAGGCTTAAAGAATAATGGGTTTGGGCATATAAGTTGGGAATTTAAGATGTTTGATGAATCATTCACTCGTTTTTATTCTCGTGAGAGATGTTAAGAGGTTAATTGTTTGTATTTTGGTGGATGAAAACTAGTTTTTTACTATGCTTATACCCTAAGATTGTCCCCTAGGAAAGAAAAGAAGTGAGTTGTGGATTTTAAGAGTTAAAGTAGGATTTTTTGATTTGCTCTCGGGTAGAGAAACACTCGAACAGTGTGGGGTCCGCTCGAGCAGTCTATTATTCTAAATTTTGGGCTGCTCTCAGCTAGTTGGCAACTCTAACAGTTGCTAGTCCGCTCGAGCAGGCTCGCCTGTGTTTGATTCCAAATTTTATTTTTTTTAATTAAAGTCTATTTTCATATAGGCTCGTTCTGGGGCCCCTTTGTGAAAAAACGAAAGTTTGGGAGTCTTCCTTTGTTTGGTTTAACTCTCTTTTCTCATATTAACCTGGAGAAGATGATTTCGTGAAACAAAGAATGCAAAGTGGGTTTTCAAAAGAGGTTTATCTTTTAGATTTGACTGAGTGTCGTGAATACCTGTGGGTGCATCACGTGCCTTGGTAGGTTGAATGTGAGATGACCATAGTCTACAGCGACTTTTGTTTAAATTATAAATAATGGGTTAAAGGTTTGGGGCTCATTTGGAGCTTGGTTGGATGTGGAAGGTAGGTGTCGGTGGGAACCTAAGTAATTCGAGGTTTTGTTTGAAATTTTATTTGTTTTCAATATGAATGGATGATCCAAGTTTAGAGCTTATTAGAGGTTCTCCTTGATATTAAAATCGGCTTGAGGGTTAGTGGTGATCCTAATCACAGAAAACTATTGTCCTTTCATATATTTGGAAAAAATTATGGTTCAATTGGAATTCTCTGTATAAAATCATATTGGATATAAAGATTGTGAAAATCTTCAATTGTGTGTTGTGATTTGGATGAATTACCAAATAATGAGATATTTTAAGGTGAAGACCGGAATAAAGGTGAAGGGACCAATGTTATTGTTGATTATTATGATAATCGAATTGTTGATCACGTAGTATATACATGAGATGTTTAGGAGAAAACCATAATAATGGTTAAGGAATCGATATTATTGATGATATGTTGTACATATATATTGAGATGGTTATGTAATTAATTTAAGCGTACATTGCTCTGCAGTCAATGACTAAAAACTTACACAAAATGAGTGCACTACCCTTCGGTTAATCCTATAAAAGAGGGCGTAATTGGGTTAAGGTTTCTTTCTTTCAGTGAAAGACCATAAAAGAGTGCATGATTGAACTAGGTTATCTATCCTTCAGTGAAAGACCGTAAAAGAGTGCAATGTTCGTGGTGTCAGATTATATAACTATATATTGTTGTTTGATAATGGTTGTGTTGATAAATAATATGAATGATGTCTGTGTTATTTGTGGATAACGTCTAATTAAATTATTGAAGTACAGAATTGACTATGATCCACTAGAGGTTGAATAGTTCATCGAGTATAGGAGGTTTTGTATATAAACCTATGGGTTATGTTTATGTGATACAACGTGGTGAGTGACGCATTTTGAATTGATGTACGTGAGTGTGTACGTGCCTAGTGTGAAGCCTATGTGGCGTATATTAGCCTTAGTGATTGTAATAGTTATGTGGCATTTTGATCGTATGAGATCTCGATTTGAGTGGTATCATGGGATCTGATGAGTTAGGAAAGTGAGAGCTGTGAAAGTGTAGGTTGTAGAAGTTGTTGAGGATCGATAATAGGGTGAACGCTTGTTTCGATTGTGTATAAATCACAAGAAAATGGATTTTTAGAGCTTTTATAGTTTGGTTGAGCAAATTTCCCATATAATGTATTATAGGTTTTAAAACTTTCCTTTTTACATATCATACTTTTATTCCTGCATACTCGTATACTATTGAGCCTTGGCTCATAGTGTTTGTTTAACACCCGTTTCAAGTATTGGAGGAGATTCCATAATTTGATGGCACGGAGCGACATGTGGTTTTAAATTTTAGATTTTTGATCCATGTTATGTTAAATCTTGTTTGGAGGTTTGAGGAATATGTCATAAATATTGCATAAAGGATTGTAAGGCCTTAAGGCCAATGTCTTTTGAAATGTAAAGTTATTAAATGATGATACATTTCTCTAATGTTGAATGTATGATAGTATCTTAGTTAGAGAGATTTTCTGAATTTGGAGACATGATAACATGTGTGTCTTTTATTCTATATAGTATGTGATCTGGTGTGTAAAATTTAGTTTTTACTTAGAAGATCAGATTATCGATTCTTGTAGAATATAAGTTTTTGTTCACGGTCTTTGGTTGAATTAGATACACCATATGTAGGAATGTAGTAGAGTATTTTAATAGGTATATCTTGATTACGAAAAACAATATGGTTGTAACTCACTGTACTAGTACACTTGGAGTGTATTGAACAAGACCGTTTTTAGGTAATTATTTTTATTAAGACTGTATAAACTAATTAATATCTTATGATTTTTATGAGTGTTTATACCCTTATTCCAAAAATAATTAATATGCACATATATTTAGTATTTGTTATTTTGATTTATAAAAGACTGAGATCTTTTATAGGTCATTAAGCTCGGTGAATTAGATAACAATATTATGTGTATGGTGAATATTAATTATTAACGAAATTCATGTCCTCGTATAGGGATTGATGATACCCTTTTAACAAAACTTATAAGTTTTGATTATGTCAAACCAAGCAAATAGATTTTGTATCAGACCTATCAAATAAATTAAGTGAAAAGTGTTAAGAAAATTATAAGTTGTCGATTAAATAAAATTGTTAGTAATTTAATTTAATTAATAGGTATCTGTAATCTTAACGTGGGAGGAAAATAAGACCGGAAGCGCAATTATGATTTTTTTGGTGGTGTAAATTATAATTTATGAAATTAAAATTTTAATTCGGATTGAATTAGACTTTTTTACTTACACAAGGATCCCAAATTTGATTTACACCTTAGCTCCATGTCGTAACCTATTAATATACATCTAAACCTCTCTAACAGCTAGGGTTTCTGATTTCACTCGTGATATCAGTGCAAAAGGCAACTGAGCTAGGGTTTATGTCATGAATTTGTTGGCCACACTCAGTTTGTGATCAGGCATACGGGAATACGGCAGAAGACTTGAGATGGAGTCGATTTCCTATTCATGTGCATCTATTTGACTATTTTATGTTCGAGTGCGGATACGAGATCAAATCACAGAGATTTTAAATATATAATCTTTATTTTTCCATGTAGGGTTTAATCGGGTTCTTTTTCTTTTTTCGGTATAATCTATATGCACCATTATCGATTCCTTAGATTTTGTTTTCCAACAAGTACCTTATCGAACCATGTATATTTTCGTATTCTTGATCGTTTGTTATTGTTTCTTTATTAATCTATAAATGAAATCTTTGTGTTCATTGCACAAAAATTGATATCATGGCTAGGTTAGTTGTTTAATCATTCGATTATGATAAAGATGACAAACACCAGATATGATATTACAAAATTTAATGGAAAAAACTTCTCCTTGTGTCAACAACTTATGAAGGATTTGATGATCAAACAAGTAGTCCCCAAGGCATTACTTGAGAAGAAAAATAAGCTGGAGAAGATGACCAATGATAATTGGGAGGAACTTGATGCCAGGACTGTGAGTGCTTTTTTTCCATTTAGAGACTGTCTAGTTTCTTTTAGATTTCTTTTGCAGTCTTTACATTCATCATGTCGTGTGTGAAGAAACAAATGCGAAACAAATGTACGAACTACAGATGAAAGAAGATACAAGTTGTTGACACTGCCATTTTGTTCCATCTTAAAAAGTATTTTCAAAAATAATATTAATAATATTTTGTTTTTTCATAATGGTTCAAGAAAAAAATTCAAGGCTCTTCAAAGAATTCGATTAAGACATTTGAGATGACGTACTCACGAAACCAGATAATCATACGCTTGGATCGCGCACAACAAATAGTAGAAAGTTGTGTGATATAAATTTGATCCACTCATAACTTGTAAGTCATCTTTTGAAAATTCAAAAAAAAATAATATTTTTAGCACTAGAGTTTCTCAATAAGAAATTCTCATGAATCTCAAAACATTGACACGTATATTTAATGTTAAAAGCGCAATTTATTGTTTTGCCTCTAAGAAGGTCCAATATCCTATTTAAAACTCACTTTTTATAAATAAAAGGAAATCTTTGAATGAAATTTCAAAATTAAATAATACATGTGTGTTCGTCATCAAATCATCAAGAAATGGATTCATAGGCAGCAATTAAGGTTATTTCTTATTAGAATTAATTCTTATTTAATAGTCTTTTATGTTCAAACACACTATATTCGTTTTCACTTCCCATATTAACATTAACTTAGAAAGTTAACATTAAAAATGCTATGTTAAAAACCTGACTTGTACGTCAAAATTCACGTTAAAATAAGTTCATTTAACTTACGCATGATCGCACAAAACAAATGTTGCTCTGAAGTATTCAAATATCATGCACAACAATGAAAAAAATATTTGTACAATATAAAGACCACAACTATGGCTTTGAGTATTTTATCACTTTTATTGATAATTACTGAAGTTATGTGTACATTTATTTGATACACTTTAAGTTTGAATACTTTGAAAAACTTAAAAAGTATAGGGTAGAAATGAAAAACCATATAAGCAAATATATTAAGACACTACGATCATATCATGGTGGCAAGTACCTCTTGAGAGGCTTTTGGGATTACTTATCAATAGCTGGAATCACATTCAAGTCGTCTGCATCCGATATGCCTCAGCAAAATAGTGTTATAGAAATAAAATATAAGACTCTTATCGATATGATGAGATTTATGATAAGTTATTCAGATTTACCTAATTTATTCAAGGGATATGCATTAGAATAGCAACTTATACTTCGAACTTAGTACTATCTAAGTCAATACTTACTATTCCCACAAAACTATGAACTAGGCACCGGCCTAATTTGTGGCATGTTTAAATTTGGTGTAGTCAAGCACATGTGTTGAAAAGAAACACAGATTTGGGATAATCTAGCACGTGTTGGTTCATTTCTCTTTTGTATTACACTCGATGACATTTGTTTGATGATTGTATTTAAAACTTTTGTGTTATTCTTCAAGAATAATCTAATGTTTTGAATGTACTACTTATGTGTTTATTATAATCTGACTCATTTGCATATCCCCTATTAATGTATATGTATGTGATAATGTTCCTAAAATTTTGGGGTGTTATATAAATTTTGTTCCGCTATATAGGTTTTAATAGGGTTCTATTTTTTTGGATCCGGTGGAAGGATATTTGATAAAAATTGTAGGAAATGGGCTCATTTATATTTCTCTACTTTTGAGAGTTTAATTACTACGTGGTGATGGACATTATTCTAACTAGTGGGAGTCCTAGATTATCCATTTTCTAGATAATTTAAATGGATAAATATAATAGATATCGATCTCCTGATTCAATTTGAAAGCAAGATTATTATTTAGATAATTTATATGGATAAATATAAGGGATATAGGTATCATACTTCAATTTGAAAGAAAGATTATCTATTTAGTAGATAATTTTTATGTATAAATATAATGAATACGAATAATTCTAATTTAATTTGAAAGAGTAATAAATTTTGTATTTTGATCCTACAACTAAAAGATAGAAATCTCTCAGCATCCTACCTACATGCAAACTCTAGATTTTGTGAGATCTAGATGTATATATATAATAAGTGACACAAAAATTTGCCATTAGAACTTAAAATGTTAAATAAATTTATAAGAAATCAACAAAAAATGAACAAAGTGAATATCTTTGGAGGCGAAACGTTTAGATCACTCGGTGAGACATTATAATTATTTATAGTACGTAAATCAAGTGGCGACATCATTATTATTTTATTAGAAATTGTAACAATCCGTATTTTTTAATAGTATGGTAGAACATTAATTGAAGCAATAGTTTATCTTAGGATTCATAAAACCCTTGAACACAAGGTATGCCAAAAAATAGTTATGATTGATAACTTAACGGGCCAAGGCCCAAAATAAGAAATAGTCAAGCTAAATAAATATCTAAATAAAAAATGACCCAAGTTTAAGAAAATGCCCAAACACACAAAGGTCCAACTTAAATAAAATCTAAGTGTCCATATAGCCCAAGTTTCCATAAAGCCCAAAACCAATTGAGGCTCAAGATTAATAAAAAGCCCAAAGTTCATTAAAAATTTAAAACCAATTGAAGGCTCAAGAGAATATTTTCTCAACCCAAATTCTAATTCTTTTTACAATCCTAATATTAAACAAACCCAAAGATTTAAACATGGTCCAACCGTAAATAAGGCCCAAAGTTCAAATAAGGCACAAATAAGAATCAGGCCCAAATAGGAATTAAGCCCAAAATAGCAATTAAGACCCAAAATATTTAATTAGACTCAAAACTAATTTAAGCCTAATTCCAATAAAATGCTCAAGACAAGTAAAGGCCCGTCTTAGAAATATGGCCCAAATATAATCTGAGCCAAATACTCTAACTAAGTCGAAGTATAATTAAGGCCTAAGTAGTAATGAGGCCCAAGCCTAATATAAGTTTGAAATATTTAATAAGGTCAAAATACAATAAAGCCTAAATGCACACAAAGTCCCATATACAAAGAATAATCCAAATAGAATCAAAGACCCAACTAAAATAATGGTTCGAATCTTTTAATTAAGCCCATGAATTTTTAAAAAAATTTATGGATCAAGCTCAACAAACTTTTAAAGTTGAGCTCAAAAATATTAATTCTTTTGGCCTAAAAATATTATTCTCATTTTAAATATTTATATATAGAGTAAATTATACTGATTTTTGACGAAAACATGAACACCCCCTTTACTTCCTAAAATATCACTAGCCCTCCATGTTAGTGATGTTGCCCTAACACGGTTAACAACAAGTGCAAATTTACCAATTTAACCCTCAAAAAATATGAAATGAGTTTGCAAATTTACCAATTTAACCCCTTATTCTCAAACCCAGGATAAACCAAATCTCCATGAATGAACCTTCCACCGCTGCCGCCACCAAAACCTCAAATTTGGTTCTTCCTTCATCGTTTGGGTCCTTTGGGATTATGGGTTTGTGAGAAAATGAATTATTGGGCGAGATTGGTCAATTCGAATCTCTTGAATCTCTTATATTTTTTGTAAAATTCCTATGCTTTCATATACCCGTCTCAGTTAACTCTCTCTCTCTCTCTCTCTCTCTCTCTCTCTCTCTCTCTCTCTCTCTCTCTCTCTAATCACCATGATAGTGCTCTAGGTAGTTGTAGGTAAGCGACTGTTCCTGCACATATCGGCAGAAGCCGCAATCATCTTCAAACCGGCTAGTTTATCTCTTCAAACTTCAGATTCTCTCGTACAGTTATTGCAATTCTTCGAATCAATTTTTCCAATTTCAATGAGTTTATCTGCTATGAAAGTGAAAGTGTGGGGATCTACCTCAATGCTTTAGATGCTGTATTGTCTACGACTCGTGATCGAGACTCCATAATTGCCATCATTGATTATCAGGATCACACCATGTATTTTAGTTTTGAAGATATTGGTTAGTGTGCTCTGTTCTTCCTCCACAACAATAATCGATTTGTTGAAATTTCATTTGTATGTGAAATTTCATTTTCTGTTCTTGCTCCACAACGATAATCGATTTGTTAAAATTTTATTTGTATGTTTACTATAATCATATGCATATGTTAGGTTGTATACTAAAAATAATGAATTTTGTTAGTTTTAGTATTTAATTCTAATTTTTAATAAAAAATTTTTTTTATTTTATGATAATCTTAATGAGCAATGTATACAATATTATTTCTTTAAATGTTATGCATGATTGTCCTGTATTATGTACAGTATTTAATCTAGTATGTAGAGTACGATTTGGACACAGAAGACCAACTTATAAGTTCTTGTAGAATATAACTTTGCGGTTCACAGTTTAAATGAAATTAAACAAACCATCAGTACGACTGTAGTACAGAGTTTTAGTAGATCTGTCTTGATTACGGGAAATAGATAATAGCGTCGGCTATTATTCCGATTCTCTGTACTAGTACACTTTGTGTGTATTGAATAGGACCACATTAGAATAATTAATTTTATACTGACTATATAAATTAATTCACACCCCAAGGTTATTATGAGTGCTTATGTTCTTAATTCCGAAATAATTATTATTTGCGTATATTTAATATTCATTATTTTGATTCATTAGAGGGTACAATCTTTTATGGGTCAATAGTCCCGGTGAGTTGGATAGCGGTATTAATTATATTATGAATATTAATTATTGACGAAATTCACGTCCTGATTGTTTGGAATTGACGATACCCCCTTAAAAAAGCTTGTAAGTTTTGACAGTGCCAAACCCTGCAAGTGAATTTTATTATCCGGCTGGCAAATAAGTTAAGCGGAAGAACTTAAGAAATTTTAAGAAATCGATTAGATTAAATTGTCAGTAATTAAATTTAATTGTCAAGTATCGAAAATTTTAACGTGAGAAGATGAGTTAAACATTTCATAACAGGAGCTCAATACAATTGGTCTTGAGATTATGGCTAGAAGTACAGTTACAGTTCTTTAATGATATGAACTATAATTTAATATTTTACAAAAATATCAGAAACCGTTTTAAGGTTTTCATAATTGTAGAAACCGCTGAAAGATTTGCATATTTGCATAAACCGAAGGATATGTATCTGAGTGACACTAGGAGTGTATGTCATAAATCTTCTACAGGTCCTTACTGTAACCTATAAATATGTGGGTAAGCCGAACCAATTTATGTTGTTGTTTTTTCAAAACTAAGATTGATCAGGTTTTTTCGGTACCAGTTCTCGAAAGATCGTAACCCACACTAGATTCAGGAATCACATTAGGAATAGAATAGAATGTCTGTTCGGAGCTTCAACTCGAAGAATCAAAGTTCGTAGTTGAAGAAATGACCGAAAGGTATTCATCTAAATTAATTGTGGTGGCACGAATTTTATTTTCATCGATTAACATCAAAAAAATTTAATCTAGAGCATGTTTCGGCGATTGCCCGACTAATTTTTTTAATCAAAAAATTATAT
>JAULJZ010000019.1:6097351-6119722 GCA_032270985.1 Heliamphora pulchella | reverse complement strand
TGGGAGATTTTAGATGCTTCTAGAAGCTGGCTCACACATCCACCGCAGCTCATCAACTTGTAAAATATGGCTAATGGCTTTGCTCACTCCGCTCCTCTTTCTGTCAGGAAAACTCGTCGTTTGTTTGCCACTTTCCTCCACCAACTCAAATGCATTCCACCCAATCTAAACTATCCTTTGATGAGCACCCTCATCATATCTCAAATTAGCATCATTTGGTTGCTGAAATAGCTTAGTTGACTCTTGCAATAGAATGGGGGAAATGGAAGGGGAGAATTCAGATTAGAATAATGCTTCACATTTGAAGCCATGTGATCTTGAGTGGACGAGTGTTAATTTTAATTTCTTTTTGGTGGAGTTAAAGTAAGAAAGCATAATTCTCTAAATACGAATACTTCGTATGTTTTTGGAAATATGTGGACATTGGAGGGATGGACTCCATAAAATCAAGAGTCAATATAATCATGTTGGTCTGATAACAAAATAATAAGGTTACAGAAGCAGAGAACTAAATGGAAAAGCTTTTTTGGATGTGACACCATATGGCTGCTATAGTCTTAGGCGATTGTTTGTTTTGGGTCCATATAATCGTGTTGGTCTTATTGAATGTTTGTTTTGCTTGTTTGGAAAGTTGAGAACTCGTCATAACTGTAAGAAGGTATGCAATTTTTCCCGAGTTAAATAAAATTATTGAATAAAACAGAGGACACTTTCCTCGAAGTTAAGAAGTTCTAAATGCCAAAGATGCTTCTTCTTGGGGCCAATTTTCCAAAAACTGAAACCAATTAAATTCTCTCTATCGAAGTTGATGCTAATATGGACTAACCGTTTGGCATGAAATTTCCAACAATTTTTGATAATATTTGATCTTTAGATTATATATATATGTTTTCCCAACATCTATTGGTTCTCGTACGTCCCCTCTTATAGTATCAAGGAAAATAAGTTTACATTATGTGTGGCTTCCTATTTGTATCTGAGTTTGAAGCAGGCCTACTCTCTTTTCACGTTTAGATTGATTAATTTGTTATGTTTATAAAATTCTCATTTAAACTTTCTACAGCTCTTCCCATTTGGATCAGTACCACTAAAAACATATCTTCCTGATGGAGACATTGATTTGACTGCCTTTGGTGGTGCAAGTGTTGAGGAAGCTTTGGTTAATGACGTGCTATCTGTACTTGAAGCAGAAGATCAAAATATGGCTGCTGAATTCATTGTGAAGGATGTCCAGCTCATTCGGGCTGAGGTTGTTTACCTTTCACCCCAGATATGTTCTGAAGATATTTGCTAGATTATAAACTTAATCCTTTTGGTTTATTGCCATGTCCGTTTGTTGTTAGCATTTTGGTGTGCTTGAATTTTCAATTGGTAAATGCAAATGAACTGGTCAGTATCTTAGTAATTAATGGAACAAGTAGAATTTGACTTCAGAAAAAAATTGGTAGATACTATCATAATATTGGACCGGGAAATTGTTTCCTTGTAGTGGTGAAGGTTCAACCACATTTCTGGTTTGAGCAAGGATTCCTATCTCATTTCTTGTTGAAAGTTATCTCAAGTTTGTTTTCTCATAACAATCATCATCATCATCATCATCATCATCATCATTATTATTTTTATTATTATTATTATTATTTTTGCTAGCTAATCACATTAACGTCGTTAGCTCGCAAATGGAAGTGACTTTTGTAGCAAAGGGAATGTGTTATTCAATGTGAGAAAAGTGGTTAGTGACTGGTAATTAGACAAGTCAATGTCCTTAGCATGAAGAGTTTGTTAAAAATACGCGAGGCTATGCCACTTATCTAATTATTTTTCTTTGTTATAGATTTTAGGTTATATAGTGGGATGCGTTGGGATGTGTTATAATAGGTTTGATAGAATAGACTAAGTATTTAAGAATCGGGGCTGAAGAACTTGGCCTGAATCACCTGATGGTTGGGGATCACTAAGACATGTGATGACGGTTGAAGTCTAAGATTAGGAATTTAGTAATTTATTTTGGATTTATAGTTTAATATATATATATATATATATATATATATATGTTTTTTTAGGTTTTATTTCATTATTATTGTACTTCGACTTTGAGGATAAAGGCATGCTCTTGTTGGGTATCCAATGCTCTATTTGCCTTGGAATTTTGGAGCTTTCCTGGGTGGTGGAGAAGTTGGTTGATGTTTCCAAGTTATAGAGGGGAGTGTGTCTTGTTAGGAGATCAAAGGATGGCTCGAGAAATGTCGTTTGGTGGAGCAAGACAGATGCCACTGGGAATTTTAGAGCTATCGGTGGCGGTTTTGCGTAACAAGGAGCTCCTGTGTAGGGGATTCATGAAAGTGTTGCTTGATTTCGACCCTGGTGGACATAGTGCAATATTGAAGGATAAAACTTTGTTTGTGAAAGTTGCTGGGTTGTCCCCTTGGCGGAAGGGAAAGTTGATCGTGATGGATAGGTGAATGGATAGGTGCAGGGATGACTACAGTTTTGAGGTGAGGTACTGCTCGTCTCTGGAGGTGGCTGAGTTCCTTGTAGGCAGTGTTTGGTTGGGCGCTAGGTCGTGGTGGTGCCAATAGTCTAACAACTTCCTTCTTGAAGAATTCGCTGAATCGTAGGTGGTTGTGTTTAAAGGCGTGTAGTTTATCCAGGATGGTGGGAATTTTTTGTTCTTCGTATTCCCATCGAAGGTGTAGAGAGGATTGGGTTGTTGGGGGTTACTGATTATACTGGTGGTTTCCTTTCAACGATTCTTTAAGCAATGACTTAGGCCCTAAGAGTACCGCGGACAAATTTATAAGATGATAGAGTCTTTAAGGCAATTGGTGAGTTGTGTGAAGGGTTTCTCAAAGTTGACAGTGATATGACAACGAGGATCCATATGAGATGGGCTCGTATTAAAGTGTGTGGGAGAGGTAGGGGCATTTTGGTAGTCGTTAGGGTGGCTTTTGTTTTGAGTGTTGGTTATGGTTGAAGTTGGAGCTGACGGTGGAGTATAGTTTCTCTTCGTTAGCTATTGTGGCGGTTGAATCAAGCACGGTACCAGAGAAGATGGTGGCACATGGTAATCGTGCGGTGATTGGGCGTGTGGGAGTAGATGGAGGGCACGAGTAAGCATCTTGGCCGTTCCATAGATGCATGTTTCCAATAAAGCCGCCTAATTCTTTCTTTAGCGGTCAAGGCCACAATGGGGCTTCAAATCGTGACTTGTGGCCGTCAGATTCTCATGTTAACAGGAGCTTGGTCTATCTCTGTTGTTTTGGGTATGGAGTGCTCTAAATCTAGGTCAAGTGTTTGAAGGCCGAGGAAATATATTGGGTCTGGTGCTAGTGTTTCGTTTGGCTCCATGTACTTTCTCTTTTCTTTAGCAGAAGCCCAAACCACTTCTTTAGGCTTGTTCACGGATAAAAACAAGAGAATTATGGCAGACAGAGGCCTTTCTTTCTCGAAGCAGGTTTAGGGGTCGAATGAGGATTGCTTATTGTGGGTTGATAGGTTAAGATTTGATGTGCCCGATGGTGCTATAGTATTTGACCGTTGTAATCTATTAGAAGCTAGATTTTGACGACGTTGCTCATCGGCGAGTGCTCACGTTAGGGACCCTCTTTGTTTGCCTGAAAGTCGCTTTCCCTGTTCTCCTTTGGTTGCTTTGAATGACGGCATTGGGGTTGCAAGCCGTCTGGCAGAGGCTGAGAGGAGAAAAAAGATAATTTGTTGTTTTTCATCGATGGTTGAAGGGGTGGTTGTAGGGTTAGGACTTGGAGAGCGGTGTTTAGGCTTTGGGGAGATGTTGGGTGGTTTGGTTGTTAGGGATGGGTCTAATGTGTTAAATTGTGCAACTTTGTGAATGTTTGACCCCACCAATGGTTTGGGTGATTTTCCAGCTTAGGCAGAGGACTATTGATGGCATGGACGTTGGTTTCGGCTTGGGTATTAAAGAAAATCAAATAAGTGAACAAATTATTGGAGGACTCTTTTGATAACATGGAGGAAGAAGCAATGGTCTTCTTTGGTGCCCTTGAGGCAAGAAAGGGTAGGTGTTGGGTTGTAGAAGTGTCGAAAAAGGTCAGATAAAGTGCTTAAGAATCTTCAATGCTTGATGGACTAGGACATTAAGGGGAGGTTAAGGGTTTCATGGTTGGGGGAAGATAAAAAATGGGTTCTTTATTTTTTGTTAACGAGGATCAAGATTGTTGGAATGTGAGGGATTGAACTTGGAGTCAAAGAGATTGGGGTTCAAGTTTGTTATGAGTTTTGGCAGATTGAAAAGCAAATTTGGTGTGCTTGTTAGAAACCTAAATGGATTCTTTGTCAGACTTGGTGGTACGAAACATCTGGAATGGTAGGTTAGTGGATTGTTGTTTCTTGTCGGCAGCGAAGACAACCTGAGTATTATGATGTTTTGGTATGTGGGTGGGGAATTTAACTTTGTTAGATTTTTCATGAGATAGTTCTATTTCTACTTTCTAGAGCTATGAGGTATTTCTATTCCTTTATTGACGAGATGGGGCTGGTGGACCTCTTTTTCTGGGGGTGGTTTTACTAGTGCCCTCATTCCATGATCGGATTATTCTCAGTCTGATATCTAGGGGTTTGGGGGAGCATTTCTTACATGAGCTTCAATTCTTTTTACCTAGACCTCTGTCAGATCATGTTTCCATTATGTTGGATAGCAAAGACATCCGAGGGGGGAAGTTCCTTTCCATATTTGAAAATATGTGGTTACAAGAAAATGGCTTTTGGGATAGAGTGGTTGGCTAATGCTGGCAAGAAGCTAAAATTGCTTTAAGTAGAACTGAAGAGATGGAAAGATGATGAGTTTGGCACGCTTGATGTCCAAAACGCCAAGGTTATTGCAGATACTTGTGTCATCAATGTGAAGGAGGAGGCCAGGGTATTTCTTGATGAGGAGAGGAGTTATAGGGAGGATCTGAAGGGAGAGTTCGACAAGCTGGCTAAGTTGGAGGAAATTCATTTGGGGATAAAGGTTGGGGATAAGAATGCCCCCTTCTTTCACAAGGTTGCTAATGGTCACATGCGAGCTAATATTATTAGGAAGGTGCGTTTGGATGGTTCGCTTTTGTTTGGAGAGGAAGATATTGGAGAGGGTGTTTCTCATTTTTACGTTGTCTCTTTTAGGAGGCATGATAGAGGCCATGCCTTGATGGGTTTTAGTTTGATTCCCTTGTTATTGATAAGGTGAGGCGGGATTGCTGTTGTAACCTTTCACTGAGGCAGATGCAAGTCATTGGGTGAGATAAATGGGGACAAGGCTCTTAGGCCTGAAGGGTTCACAATTGCTATATAAGCATTGTTGGAATGTGATCAAGGAGGAGGTTACGAGTTTGTTTCATTTTCTTTTATTCATCAGCATAGTTATCAAAATTTTACAATTCATAATTTAGTTTACGAATTCGATTCACAGTTTAGGCATAAATCAATACAAATCTATGTGCGAATCTATTTTGTGTTAGAATCGTGATGAATTTAACGATTCACGAGTCGATTTACTATTTTTGATTCATGTGAATCTTAAAATGATTATTGTCAACAAATTTTGAACTCTTATTTATCGCTTTTTTTTTAAAATTTTGAAAATGCGACGTTTCAACTTAGTGCGTTTATTGTAAAAATAAGATATAATTATGCATAAATTTTTTGCTCATTTTAGTGATTAGAGAATATAAAAAGATAAGGAAAATCCAATAGATTCTTAACCTTTTTTTCATTTCTCTTTTATGCTAAAAATGTCAATATATTTTTAAGGGTTTAAAAGATGACAATAGCAATTTTAATAAATCTTGTATTGCTATTTTGGTAAAACAATTATAGTTTAATATGGTATGGGTTAGATAGTTAGACTTAATAATTACGCAATATTTTTTTAAAACATTATTTTAATAGCAATAGGTAGACAAGAAAATGTATTATGCTTAATCTAAAGAGTTTTCATCATCTCTCTTCTATTATTCTACTGTCTTTGAGATTTTTTCGTTCATTTTATGAATTTTAAAAGAAAATATACTATAATTTTTAAGAAATCTTATAATGGGTTAGATTTGAGTCAAAATTTCTTGTGATAAAGGTAAATATCTTTCCTATTAGATTATATACTGATGTTCTTATCGTATAATTGGTATTAATATTAGTTTTATTTATTTTATTTCATATAAATATATATGAAGTGTTTAACGCCATATTTATAATATACCTCGAATCTTATGATTCTTGATTTAATTTGATTCACGATTCGCTAGCTCAAGTTTGCGATTGACAATTCGATTCTTGATTTGACAAATATGATCATGGGTTCGTTGGGAGGAGTTCTAATTCAGATAAGAAATAAACTAGTTGATTATCTTTTGCCTATCGGTTGGTCAATTTTAAGCAACCTTCGCATTTTTGAACAAAAATTCCATCAAAGGAATCTTTCGTGTGTAGGACACATCAACGACCAAATGCTTATCAAGAAAATCATGAGGCAAGGCCTCCCTATTAGAAGTAAGGGTGTCAAGATGTCTTCTATTGATTTTGCACTTTCTAACATTTCAAGTTGAGAATTCTCGTTACACTTTTTCATTCACTATTTTATGTTATAGATTCCTCGTCGATTCTTTCCTTCCTTCCCTTTCTCTTTCCTGGACATCTCACATGGAATGCAAAGCATTGCTTTCGATCTTGTACTAATAAATTCGGTAGACTGAACACCACCCAATGGAAAAAAAATCAAACTACAAACAATTACGAAAACTACATCATGTTTCTTTTGTTACTGTAGTGCCTAAGAAGGGTGGGACAAAATGCTATTAGTGATTTTAGGCTCATTGGTTTGATAGACTCGGCTGACAAACTTTTGACTAAGATGTTGGAATCTAGACTCGAGAGTTCTTGACTTAGTGATTTCAGAGCTGCAGAACTCCTTTGTGGGTGGTAGGTGGATTCTTGATATTGTGTTGGTGGCTAATGAGTGTGTTGGTTACAAGCTTGGGATTCCTAGAGTTATCTGTAAGTTGAATGTCGAGAAAGCTTACGATCGTGTGAATGAGATTTCTTTCTTTATCCGCTCTAGAGAATGGGATTTAGGGATTGGTGGAGGTTGTGGATCAAGTTTTGTATTTTTTCAGTGTCTCTTTCTATAATTGTGAACAAATCCCTCGGTCGGTTTCTTTCAAACTTTGAGAGGGTTTCTGTAATTGTCAACAAACCCCCTAGTTGGTTCTTTCAAACTTTAAGGGGGTTGAGGCAAGGGGCTCTGTTCTCTCCTCTTTTATTTATTGTGGTGATGGAGGCATTCGATCATTTGATATGGAGCACCGAGTAGAGAGGGTTGCTACAGGTTTTCAGGTCGGTTTGGTGAGTAGTGTCCCATTGTCGATATCTCATATTCTTTATGCTGATGACACTTTGATCTTTGTGGTTCTTGATCATGCTTAGTTGGATTGGTATTTTCAATGCTTTCTTGGTTGCTTTGAAGCTGTGTCGAGCCTCAAGGTGAACTTTGGCTAAAAAAACTCTCCAAATTAACAATGTTCATACGTAAGAGTCTAGGTTATACTATTGGGGCACTTCTTGCCACTTATGTGGGCTGCCGTTTGGGATGTCTTTTAATATGGTATTGGTTTGGGATGGAGTGCTTGAGAGTTTTCAGAGGAAATTGGTTGAGGAGAAATGTCAATATCTATTTAAGGAGGGTAGGCTTACTCTTTTTAGGAGTACCTTTTTAATGTATTTTATGTCGTTCATACTATTCTGGGGTCGGTGGAGAATGAGTTAGAGAAGTTGCTAAGGGACTATTTGTGGTGATATGAGGGATGGCTTCATGTATCACTTGGTGGATTGGAGTACCGTTTGCTTTTCTATGAGGATGGCGTCTCGGTGGTAGGAGGTTGATTTCATTTAGTAAATGCCTTATGGGAAGTGGTTGTCGAGATTTGCTATTGAGAGGGATGGTTGCTGAATGAGGGTTATTTATTGTAAATATGAATCTTTGAGTAGTGATTGGGATACATTCAAGTATTTAGCTTTTATGGCAGGTACTCATAGAAGGATATTAGTAAAGTCTCGGATAAGTTTTCGAAGCATATCTTTTTTGAGGTGGGGAGCAGGGCATCGAGTTGGTTTTTGGTTGGATGTTTGGTGCAATAATGTGGCTCTAGGTACGGTGTGTTTAGATATTTTAGACTTGGCTAGGGATATTGTGGATTGTGCTAGGAGGAACTCTAATATCTGCATTTGAGACGTTAGGTTGAAGAGGGATGTGAAGGATTAAGAGATGGCGTAATTGCTATCTCTTTTAGGGATTTTGTATGAGCATAGAGATGAGGAAATGAGTTGGGTTTAGTTAAGTGGATAGGGGATTGCTGGGAAATGTTTACAATTATATCTTTTTATGGGTGCTTGATGGGAGGTCGGGGAGTGTCTTTTCCGTAGAGGATTGTGTGAAACATAGGAGCTATTTCAAAGGTGTTCTTTTGATTAGTTTGTTGTGCATTGAGAGAGCCTCACTCTTCATAATCTTATTCAGGAGGGGGAGACCGTTGCTTTTCTTCTTATTGTGACTTTTCGAGAGAATTGTGGGTTTTGTTCCTCTTTGGGGTTGATCAGATGTTTGAAAAGGAAGTGTTTGGTATTTTGACACGATGGAAAGGTAGGAGAGTGTCGAGGTGTCGGAGGAGGGCGTGGCGATTGGCACCCTGCATTTGATGTGGTTGATATGGGTGAAACAAAATATAAGATCATTTGATGGGGTCGAGTGCCCTTATATAAATTAACGGGTATTTTTTTTCCTCAGTAATTTGTATAGTTGGTTATATGAAAAATAAACAGTTTATTTTTTCTACTGTAGATGTTATTGAGCCTCTTTCGTTGAGTTGACTCATTTTTGTAGACTATTCTATATTGAACCTTTTTTTTTGGTTGATATCTTTTGTATAAAGATGGCATTCTCTGAATAGCCTTTTAATCTAATCTTACTTACAAAAAAAAAAAATACTTCAATTTTTGTTTTCTTGGTTGTCTATAAATAGGCCTTTATGTAATAGCTTAAGGGAGATTATGGTGTGGAGATTGATTAATGAGATTTATTTGGGATTGTTTTGCACTTTTCTTCTTTCTCTCCATTATTCTTCTCTATTCATCTTTTTCTCTATTCTATTCATCTTTTTCTCTCTTTTTAGTCTTCTCATTTTCTTCTCCTTCTTTACTATTGGTGGAGATCCTTTCCTTATTCTCAAGATACCCCACAATGTTAAATTAGTCAACCAACAACATGAAGGTAATTGCAATTCACATAATCCTCATTTGACTAGTGTCACCTATTTGTTTCATGATTACTTACATTATATTGATGTTGTGTTTGCATGTTTTTCTCACCTTAAAGTGGCAAAGAAACCGGAGGCTAAAGTTGAAGCGCAACCTGTTGGATCAATAAACATACAAAATGCTGATATAATCCTATAATCTTGTTTTTTGTTCAACCATTGATTCTATAGATGGCTAGGTTACTTGTGAGTCTGTAGTGCATGATACTCCCTACCTTTTGTTTGATGCTAAGAGTTCATTTGAGATTCATGATAGCCCTCGAGGATTATGGTGATTATTTTGGGCATCAAGGTTTTTCTGGCACCCTTTTGTGCCACACTTCTTCTCCCTCCAATTATTTAGTGTTGATATTTAACGGAACTATTATGTTATTGTTGACTTTGGGCATAGTGCATGCTTTTCTAATTTACCATGGACAAATATTTCATGTGAAGAATATGTTATACTTGACTGGGGCAATTCCAAGCCTCTTTTGTTGTATACTAGTCATTTTGTCTCAGATAATTTGTGGGTACCATGTTAGGTATGCTATGGCAAGTCGGACATTGTTCTCTTCCATTGAATTTCTCAGTATTGTCTTGTTGAGGAAATACTCCATCGTTCACATGCCATGGTGGTTGAGGAAGTGCTTTGCCGGGTGAACTTCGTGTCTTGGAATACTTTACTTTTTTCTCAGCCCTTAGGTGGGAAGTTTCTCTCAGCTAGCTGGGGATTGTAGAGGTATAGGCTGACACTTGAGGTTGAATATTAGGGTTTATTATTTTATTTTATATATATTTATATTTTATATTTTTGATTTATTGGTTTATATTTTTATATTGTTGTATTTTTAATTTTTTGTGGTCACTTAGATTAGGGTTTATTTAGTTTCTTATAAATAGTCCTATATCTAATAGTTTAAGGGAGATTATGATTTGGATATTTGTCTTGTTGAGGAAATACTCCATCGTTCACATGCCATGGTGGTTGGGGAAGTGCTTTGCCGTGTGAACTTCATGTCTTGGAATACTTCACTCTTTTCTCAGCCCTTAGGTGGAAAGTTTCTCTCAGCTAGGCAGGGATTGTAGAGGTATAGGCTGACGCTTGAGGTTGAATATTAGGGTTTATTAATTTATCTTTATTTTATATTTTATTTTTTTGATTTATTGGGTTCTATTTTTACATTGTTGTATTTTTAATTTTTTGTGGTCACTTAGATTAGGGTTTATTTAGTTTCTTATAAATAGTCCTATATCTTTTTCTTATAAATAGGCCTATATCTAATAGTTTAAGGGGAATTATGATTTGGATATTGATCAATTGAGATATTGATCAATTGAGATAGTGATTTGGGATTGGTTCCCCCCCCTTTCTCTCTTCTCCTTCTTTTTCTTCCATTCTTCTTATATCTCTTCTTCTCCTTCGCTACTGGTGCTACATTAATTGAAGATTAAATTATCATTCTGTTATAATCTCAGGTATAATTGCATTGCATGTACAGTCAAATCAAGACACTTGGTTTTTAAAATTGCATTAAGTTCAATCTTTTTGCCTCGTTTGAGTCCTATTTCACACTTTGCTTTTGATCTAGGTGCCGAAATAAAATTCGTTGCTTGTAGCGACATGCCCCAAGGCCTTGCTTGATGCCTGCTTGAAGGCTGCTCGGGTGGGATATGCAAATAATGAAATTGTCATTCAAGTTTCCCTGCTCAAAGTGGGCTTGATTCTAGCTTGTGCAGGCTTTGTTTGTAATTCCATAGACACAACCAATAGTCTCCGTCGGAAGCCTACTCGAGTCGTCCACTGCTTAGTCTAGTAGGTCCCAGTTGAAGCCCACCAAAAGGTGTTTGTGTGCAACTAGAATTTTTATTTTCACGAAACCTAGTCACTTCTGCAATATAGGTATCACAATTTTGAGAAAGTACCTAGGCTCTCTAGTCTCTAGGGTTTCTTGAGCGCACATGTGTTCTGTTGAAACCATGATCCATGAACTAGAATTGAGAGAGTTTTGGGAGTTTTTTGTAAAATCCCACACATTGTTACATTGCACAGCTATCTTGAGGCAGTTGTGCACCGGAGCTGTGAAAAGTGGAAACCGGGTGAGAAGTTCCATGGATCGGGGGGAATCAAGAAATTTTGTGAAATCTGGGCCACGAGGAGTGAAAAGCAAAGCAAGGAGCATGTGTGGAAGACTGATGGACTAAGGTTAAACAAGGTTGGGTTTTAAGTCATCACATCGTGGGTCTTGATGCATAGTGGATTGTTGGACTAGCTGGATGAGGCCGTGACTTTTTCCTTGGAGAAAAATTATAGACAACTAGTGGTTGGGGTTGCCCTATCCTACTAGCTCTAACCTATAGTTGTTTTGAACAAAATTACGGATAATTTGTCCCATTAGTCCTTGTCTTGGTACTCATTGTCCTCCGGTTCAATGCCACTCTACCAATCTATGAAGGAAACACAAACTGTGTTATCAGTTTCGGTTGCACTTACCTGCAGTTTCTGAGTATTGGTAAATGCCACGCTTGAGCTGCCACGTGTTGTGCAGCATCATGATGTTAATAGTGCTTAGTAGTTGAATCTTTGCATAAGAAATTAGACTATCAGTTCTATATTGGTATATTGTATTCTATAGCATCAATGCTCAACAATAAGGGGGGAAAAAACAAAAAAACAGAAACAAAGATAAATTCAAAATTAAAACAGAAGGGTATTCTATAGCATTCGATGATATTCTTCATTTTGGCACACCGCACATGAATCCTCCTATGAAAAAAAAGGGTTCCAATGTGGATTCCCTCCGCCCTCTCTCATGGTTTCTCCTATTCTTAAGATTAGAAACCCTAATTGGAAACCTTATTTCTAGTTCTCTCTCTCTCCTATAATTTAAGTGAACAACTATTTTCCTTTCTTTAATGCATTATTCAATTACTCTAATGTGCTTTTGGGTTAATGGAAACTGGAAAGATCAAACTTGTCATTGGAGTTTTGTGTACAGTAGTGATTGATGGAAGGTTCATTTGAGATCTTTTTGCCAAAAAAACTTAAAAACTCCATTGTTTAATTTTTTCTTTCTTTTACCAGTAAAATTCATTACTGAGTGCCAGTGGGTACAACCCAAGCGCACAAGAGATCCCAAGGGAACGGAAAAAAAATAAAAATAAAATCTTACCAAGTGTTTGTTTCTTCATGGAACTGTAAAAGAATTTGAAGAAATAAGTATTGTATTTCGAGCTTATGGATTGAATGGTCATCTCCATCCATCCTGTAATTGTTTAGAAACTACTTGTTTTATTGGAATTTGACTCATATATGGTTTTTGTTTTGTTTTGTTTGTTTGTTTGTTTGTTTGTTTTTTTTTGTGTGTGTGTTGAGTGGGCAATCTTTAGAAGGTGTTTTCATGGCTTAAGGTTTCTATAAACTATATAAAGGGTAACTTTGGCATTTTGTTTTTAGTGTGATGAGAGACTTTAGTTTCCAAAAAACATGTCCCCCAGAATTTTCATAAAAGACGTACTAGCAGCCCTTGCTATAACACGAAATATTAGAGTTGAATGAAAGCTTGTTCTTTCAAAGACGTATTTGTGGAACTGTTCTAACAGTTTGGGTGTGGATCTCGATCAAGCAAGCCCCTGTGAAGTAGGTTACTTTTCTATTTCTTTGTTTTCTACTGAATTTCTGGTCTTACACATCTGTTTGCATAAATTCATTCATCAACACCTAAATCTCATGTTTGGAATCCATTGTTGGCAAACATAACCTATTTCTTTGTTCAAATCTTCAAACCCGGAAATTATTCCTTGCGCAAGCCTAGAATATAATAGAATGCATCAAGCAAGCCCTTGTGAAGTAGGGTAATTTTCTATTTCTTTATTTTCTTGTTACTGAATATCTGTTCTTACACATTTGTTTGCATAAATTCATTCACCAACACCGAAATCTCACGTTTGGATTCCATTGTTGGCAAAATCAACCTATTTATTTGTTCAAATCTTCAAACCCACAACTTTTTCCTTGCACAAGCCTAGAATATAATAGACTGCATCATCTCTCTTTTTCCTTGAGTTCACATAGTTATGGAATTTCCATTTTCCATTTATGGTAATATACCTGTTTAAGTTGTGGTATGTGTGGTATTAGTTTCTTGAGTTTCGATATATTTGTTCTAGTTTTGCGCGCATTCCATGCTCTCTTCTGATCTGAGGCACTTTTTTTTTCTGCTTTTGTTTGGATACTCTGTATTAATTCATTTTGTGCTTTTGCTTGCTTTTTTTGCCCCTCCCTTTACCAAATGGTATTGTGACTTGATAACGCGTGCTTATATTGTTAGATGTCGGATCCTCTGCTGGCAGGTTAAGCTTGTTAAATGCATCGTACAGAATATTGTGGTGGATATCTCCTTCAATCAATTAGGAGGGCTCTGTACACTATGCTTTCTTGAGCAGGTATTCAAATCTAAAGTGGTGCCACTTATTAAGAAGTATCAGACTCTTCTTATCCCAAAAAAAAAAAAAAAAGTAACGGACTCATTCAATATTTTAGCAATTTGTACATGAATACATTTTGTGAGACCTGCTCCAAATAAGCCTGATATTGATAGAGTCTCGTTCAAGGCTTTTACTATGATAGAAACATGGATATACAGCTTCTACACTGATACGCCAAGTTATCATTTTTTTGAACATTTTAAGAAAAGGTTGTACCCATTGCACCAAGGCTCCCCCGCTTACAGGAGGGTTTGAGAGAGATGATAGGAAGCCTTACCCTTGCCCCCTTCTTCCCCTGCCTTTTTTTTTTTGGTTTTTTGTGGAGATGTTAATTCACGTGACTCTTAACTCATGCCAATGTTGGGGTGAGAAGGACTTGCTGTTGCAATTCACGACAGGTTACAACCTCTATCTATCCTTCAGGGGTTAAGATTGGTCAATGTTTGTTGAGACTGTTAGTTTGAAGTTCTTATTTTGTACATTTGTAATTTTTATGTCTTACATTTGTAATTATCTGCTGTAGTTACCATCTACCACCATTCATGTTTTGATATTGTCAACACATTAATATTTGTCTTAGCAGTGTAGCTTTTTGCTGTTTTTTCAGAAAAATATCAGTTAAATGATTCTACTTGACATGGAAAGACATTCTTCCCCATTTTCTCATTTCTCATACAAACACCCAAGTTCAGGAAAAATTGATCGTCATATATAATTGGAATACAAGTGTTTGTGGTTCAGGACTCAGGAATACAAGATACTGATTCCCCAGGAATTTGTAATCTGGATCAAATAGTCTGCAATAGTGTGCAGTTGTAACACTTCTGCTCTAGAATGGTGCATTAGCATTTCCAGTTTTCTTAAAGTTTTCATTTACTGTCCTCTTGCCATGAGAAATCCAAAAACAAAATTGAGTGCAGTATTTAAGGATTGCACCTAAAAAGACAGATCCCTATTCAAGTATTTATCAAGAAAGCTAGTCTTTCATTTGAAACTAGTTTTTAAAAAAATTATAATATATTCTTTTGACAGGCTAAGTTTTATGCCACTGTGTTCTATAGTAAATAGCATATGGTATCCCATGCTCATTTTGTGTACATAGACTTGTATTACTGGTGTCATTGTTGTGCTATTGATAAGTAGATTCTGTTAATGAGTTAAAAAGTCCTGATGTATGGGGGCTGTGAACATATTTATGTGATCTCTTGGTTATTTTGAATATTCTGGTGGAACCAATAGACTCTGGATTTCACATTTATGTTGCTTTTTCTTTACAGGTCGATCGCCTCATCGGCAAAGATCATCTCTTTAAACGCAGTATCATACTGATCAAGGCTTGGTGCTATTATGAAAGTCGTATCCTTGGAGCTCATCATGGCTTGATTTCTACATATGCTTTGGAGACTTTGGTTTTATACATCTTCCATCTTTTCCATTCAAAATTGAACGGTCCTTTAGCTGTGAGTTCTCATGCAAATCAGTATCAGTGTTAACACACATTTGTTATAGAATTATCTTAATGACTGTGCTGTTGAATTTTAGGTTCTTTATAGATTTTTGGATTATTTTAGCAAATTCGATTGGGACAACTACTGCGTTAGTTTGATTGGTCCAGTCCGTATATCTTCTCTGCCAGAGATAATGGGTGAGCAACATCTAACATTGGTTCCTCATCAGATTGGTCCACTTGTCATGTGATTGAGAATTTTCTATCCATCTTGCAGCCGAGAAGCCTGAAAACGATGGGATTGATCTACTGCTTAGTAATGATTTTCTTAGGTATTGTGCGGACATGTTTTCAGTTCCTTCAAGGGGGGTTGACTCAAATTTGCGAACCTTTCCTCTAAAGCACCTCAACATAGTTGATCCGCTAAAAGAAAACAATAACCTTGGCCGCAGCGTTAGCAAAGGTAGAAACCCCTCTTCTTATTTCTCAAACTCATTGTAATTAAACCTTTTGGATTTTGATGGTGCTTTACTTTTGAGGCAAGACTAGGTATATTTCATTTATAAATCCTAAAATCTATCATGCACAGCATTTTGTTGCACACAGAGCACTATTTTTGGGATACAAGTCTATTAAGAAAACCAATTGATGGTTTTCTACTTTTCCCCATTGAGAATGTATACCTATTGGACTTCATTGTCAGCATTTCTTGAAGACATTTGAATGTAGCTTTTCTGATGTAGGCATCTTTAATTATTTGGACTTCAAAACCAGAGATATGTTGCCTGGCTGCTTGTGGAGTTCTTGACTACCAACTTTTCGCATGTTCTCAAACTATCTTTTCATTTTTATGTTTCATTCCAAATAACCAGATAAGGATAACTAGTATGTTCTGTGCAGGGAACTTCTTTCGAATAAGGAGTGCTTTCACCTATGGGGCCAGGAAACTTGGGCGAATACTGTTGCAGCCAGAAGATGACATAGCTAGTGAACTCTGTAAATTCTTCTCAAACACTTTGGATAGGCATGGAAGTGGACAGAGGCCCGATGTTCAAGATCCAGTTCCCATGTCTGATGACAATGGATTTGTTCATGTATCGTCATTTTCAGACCTTGAGTCATCTCAAGAAAAGGCAATTCCTGAATCAAATGGAGCGTGTAAGCTGGATCTTGAAGGGTCATCCCATAATGGGGGTAATAACGTTGAGGTATCAGGGATGGAGATGAAAATAGGCAGAACCGCAAGTGGAAATCAAAAAGCCTCTATGAAAGTGGTTAACGCCAGATCGTTGTCTCAAACTGATGGTTCTAGGAATACTACTGCTGTTATGGGATGCCGTTTTTCTGGGGATGCAGAAGACCTTTCAACCTCCAGAAGTCAAGGTCCTAAAGTTTCTAATGATACACCTAAAGCTTTCTGTTCAAGTGGTGAGGAGAGTATGTCCCAACGGGGTATTGCACATCATGCACCACATCTCTATTTCTCTGACTCTGTATCAGGTAATGGGAAGCTTGGATACGAAAACTCTAATATGAAAGAAGTAGAATCCTCTAACTTAACTGGGGACAGAGTTCCTTCTGGGCTCCTGCCGGTGCCTGATGGAGGTTCAGGTGTTTTTGATGGCCATGGTCGGGACAAGAACTTGTCAGTTGGTAGTCATCAGGTCCTGACCACGGTTGCCTCAGAGGATGTTGCTTCAGTCTCAAATCAAGTTGCTTGCTCCACAGCAGGTTTCCATCCTGGCTACCAGGAAAAGACCTCAGTAGGAGCAACTTGTAGTCCTGAATGTTTGAACTCCTTGTCAGATCTTGGTGGGGATTATGACAGTCACCTTAACAGTTTGCAGTATGGTCGGTTGTGCTATGAGAACTCCTCAAGCGTGCCTGCTTTCCTTGTGCCTCCAGCATTGGCCTCCCAGTTTCAAACTAAGATTCCATTGGACGCAATCCAGCATTCATATCAGTTCAAGCAGAATGGGTTTCACAATGTGCATGCTAATGGTGTGATCCCAAGACCAGCTTTGTACCGCATGAACACACAGCTAATGCCTGGTGCATCCTTTGGTATGGAAGAGATGCCAAAGCGGCGAGGAACAGGGACATATATCCCGAATGCGGTACACTTTTTTATACCTCCCTATGTTTTGAGCATTTGAGATTTGTGAAAACACACGACATTACATGTCATGTAGGTGTCAGTTCACTTTATCTTGTTATCATTCTGCAGCTTCTGTTTCTTGTTATATTGTTCTGGTGACAAGTAGTGTTATTATCCTTTTAGTGGTTTCATGTGTAAAATTTTTACAGAACCGGCCTCCATACCGGAACCCTTTGACTGGGAGGGGAAGGAAACAGGGACCAGCGAGGTCCCCCCGTAACAATGGGTGGGCAGCGACGCTCATGGAAGCAAACTTGCTAGACAGCACTCATGAACTGTCACAAGCACAATTTTCTGATTCTGGTTCCCCTGGTGGGAAGGTGCAACCTGTCGTCAATGGTTTACTTCAATCCGAGGGAGTTGTTGAATTCGGATCAGTTGGGCACGTTCCATTAGGAGTGCCCTTGCCCGAAAGCAGTAGGCAACCGAATCCTGCCTCTTTTCTCACTCAAACTCCTCCCCAAAGCCTTCCGACACTGGGGATGCAAAAGCCAGAACCTGCACTGGGTATGAATCAGGAGGATAGGTATGACATTCTCACTCTCTGAAAAAACTTATCTAAATGTTTCGACATGAGTGGACATAATTTAAGATTCTGTTGAAGCCCTTCTTCTGGTTTGGACGTGTAGGGTTATGGCAAAATCATCGTACCGTCTGAAGGATGAAGATGATTTCCCCCCTTTGTCTTTCTGATTGTGCTGGGAAGGGATCGATGCCCTATTTACTTCGGCATAGTAAGTACGAATAGAGCATAGAAAATATGCTAACAAACCAGACTAGCCAGAGCTTTTTGGCTGTTTTTGCTCATTTCTCTATGGCCTGCGATTTTAGAAATTAAGGAGTCCCTTTTCCCAGTGTAGTGTAATGACCTTCTGTACATTCTACTAATTATTTTCCCCTTCTAAAATCTTCGCGTCCTTGTTTTACAATTGAGTTGCTGCCTGTGCATAGGATTACTAAAAACTACATATAGGTTTGAAACAAGTTTTGTTTTCACTGTACCCCCTCCCCTTCTCTTGTAACTTATTTATAAACAACTTTTTGTTTTGGTTGTTGCATAGATGAAATGTAACTTCAACTGTTGTTTCTTTTCTGAATTTTATTTGCATTTATTTTAGTAGTGGTGAGGATGGAAAAATTATTAGGTAGTGTCGGAATAACATGTGGCATTGTTTATGTAGTATTTTTGGTAAATAAAAATGTTAAATGCATACTATGTGGATCACTATTTATTTCTTATCTATCTAACAAAGTTGGGTTAATATGGTCACATTTGGAATAGTTTTTGTTATATTATTAAATGGGAGCACTGTGAGAATATATTATTATTATTATTATTATTATTATTATTATTATAATTATTGAGATATTTACCTATTATTAAGATTTTTTTTATTAGTATTGTGAGAATATACTATTATTATTCTAGAGATATTTACCCATTATTAGGATCTTATTTCCTAGTTAGTTTTATTACTATTATTAGGGTTTTCTGTAACTTATATATATGATGTATTCTTTTATTATTATTCAAACTTTTGTAATATAGTAATAATACTTTTAGTTTTGTTATTATGGTATCAAAGTCAAATTTTAGCAAACCTTCGCCGCTGACGCCATTGCAAACCCTCACCGCCAACAGTTGCATTTGTACCTCTCCATAGTTAACATAATTTCACAAACCAACCTTGTTTGTACAACAGAAATTGCAAATCCTAGCTGATGACCTCGTTGTTGAACCATCATTCACTGCCGTCGACATCCGTCAGATCCTTATTTACCACCGCCGACCACTAACGAATCTTCCTTGAGGCTCGGCGACCCATGCTGCACCTATATTCTCGTCTTCTCCTTCATTTGTGAACTTTACGAACCTTGAAAACCTTAGTCGACGACCTTCTTCCTTGGTCTAGTACCATCGCCGACCATCGCCAACCACCAGCAACCCTTACCAAACCCTCCTCGACCCTCACATCAAAACTCTAGCCGTTATCTCTTGCAAACTGAAGCTTTAGTCGTCATCTTTTATAAATTGCAACCCTAACAGACGTCACAAACATTGCCACCTTCGAAGAGCCTCCCCGAACATCTCTTTTGCATCGGTGACCACCGACGACTCCCGTTGGACTCCTTTTCATCGCGAATGGCCTTCGGATCTTGTATCTGTCCTCATTGCAACCCGATTCGACAAGCACCAGACTCGACAAGCCCCGTCAAGCCTCTGATTATCACCAGTGACTTCGCCGGACACTTCGACCTGCATCAGTGACCTCGTCGGACCTATTCAGCACATTTGTGTCTGGCCTTCATCTTACCTTCTATAACTTTGCATATTAACATTTTATTTTTGCACAGTAGCTTTGATATTTTGGTTGCATGAGGGTTATTAGCATCGGGTATGAGTCTTTGGATTCGAGAATTTGGATTCAATTTTTTAACGAGTTTTAGCATGCTATTTGGGTTTTCTCGCATTCATTGGTGCTACACTTTATTTAGTGTAGTCTCTGTTTGAGCAATTTTAGACCATAGAGGTATCCTTTTGACTTCAATCTCATGCGTATTCTATGATTACGTTCTTTTCAGGTTTGCATAGTTCTTATCTTACCAGTATTTCTCTCACTATTTAGACTAACAGTTAGCATATATATGCGTGTGCAAATATAAAGTAGTTATAATTTTAAAATTAAATAATTAAGAAAGAGGGAGAGAGAATAGACAGTTGCATGTGGTTTTTGAGAGAGAAAAAGAGAGGGAGATAGTGGTAATTTAGGAATTTTGAAAAATTCACATGGTTTCAAAATGGGGGACACCAAATGGGTGTTCTCTCTTTATAAGATAGTATAGATATTTGATTTTTGTTCTTCTCATCATATGACATTTGATTTGTCCATTCTTAGCCATTATACTTTTCCCTCTTCTCCAATCACTATTTTTACTACCAATGGTGCTTCTATGCAGGTTGTTTCTATTGGCTTTGTTATTCCTTCTTCTTTTTTACTAATACCTAATGTTTTTTATATGCCACATTTGACTATCAGTTTGTTATTTATTAGTCAGTTTTCAGATTCTGGTTTTAATGTATTTTTTTTTAGTTATGCTGTTTTGGATTAGACGTCCAAGAAATAGGTAGGGAACGGGCGTAAAATTGGTGATTTGTGTGTTGGAAAGCTTGCATTTTCCATTGGATTCTTCCTTTGCAACTTTATATTCTTTTTTTTTAAATCAACATTCTTCTCTTTTTTTTACTTTTGGCATTCTAGGTTAGATCATCTATTTAGTGAACGTCTAAAACAATTAATTCAGTTTGGTTGCTTGGGTAAAGTGTCTGCCAGTGACATTTCTGAATGTAGTAGTTGTTAGCCCTACCCTTTCCTCACAGTACTTCGCTCTTTACTCTCCTTAATTTTTTGTTCATACTGATGTGTGAGGTTCTTCTTCCATCGCAACAAAAGGCAGGTTAATGTATTATATTTCCTTAATTGATGGTTATAATTGATTTTGTTGGGTGTATTTGATGTTTTACAAATCAGATTTTTTTCGTATTTATTGCACATTTCATTCTACAGTTTACAACTAATTTTGTATAACTTTCAAGACCCTCTATTTCAATTTGAGTGGAGAGTAGTTTTTATTTATTTATTACCGAATTCATTGATTTTTTAGCTGCATCTGGCATTACTCATCAATCTTTATGTTCTAACACTCCTGCACAAAATGGTAGAGCTGAAAGAAAATATCGACACATTCGTGACACAACTCACTATCTTCTTTTTTCCTCATCTGTTCCTACCATCTTTTGGGGAGAAGCAATTCTTACTGCAATGTATCTTCTTAATCGCATGTCTACACCTCTTCTTTCTGGCATTTCAACTTTTAAAAAATTGATGGGTCACACTTTCAATTACTCTTTGTTACGTGTTTTTGGTTGTGTTTGTCTTATTCTTCTTATCAAAAGAGAGCAGAATAAATTTAATGCTTGTTCTGCTCTTTGTGTCTTCTTGGGTTATGGTATTCAACAAAAAAGATATCGGTATTATGATCCTGTATATAAACGCCTTTATGCCTCTCGTCATTTTTTTTTTATAGAGTGTCTCTCATATTTTATTCTACCATCCAAATATGCCCTTGTTCCTAAAGAGGATTTAATTGTTATTGATCCTCTTCCGAGTGATGTGCCTTTCGACGAGTTTACTCGTACTCTTGACGTTTTTGACCTTCGTTCTCAGTCTCGTTCTTCTGTTGTTTTGTCTCTCCTATTAGTACATTGCCGTAGGCTGTCTCTCTCTACTCAACACATATCTACTAGTTTCGACACACTTTTCCTTGTCTTTGTGGATCTTGATCCCTCTGAACGTCGCTATCATTTGCGTACTCATACTTCGCCAGTAAGGTTTGGCTTTTCTAATTCTTGTTTTTCGCCTTCTTGTCGTGATTTTTTATTTGCTGTTCATACTTACTTTGAATCCCAGTCCTATAAAAAAGTTTGTACTGATACAAACTAGACCAATGCCATACAAAAAGATTTAATTGCTCTTCAGAAGATTTGCTTGGGATTTGGTTTCACTGCCTGTCGGTAAAAACCTTATTGGATGCAAGTGGATTTACAAAGTTAAAACTCTTGCACTCGTGGCTAAGATAATTATAGTTCGTACTTTGATTTCTGTTGCTGCCATTCATCAATGGCCTATTTTCTTGCTTAATGCCAATAATACATTTCTCAATGGGCATCTTAACGAAAAAGTTTATATACGCACTCCTCTGGGCCTCCCTCATCCTCCTAATACTGTTTGCCATCTTCAGTGTGCCTTTTATGGTTTGAAATAGTCCCATCATGCTTGATATGAGCGTTTCTAGTCTACTGTTACTCAGATTGGTTTCACTCCTAGTCTTCATGATTTTGCACTTTTTTTTCTCTATACTCCTACTGTGTTGGTTATTTTGTTATTATATATGGATGACATGATCATCAATGATTTTGACTC
>JAULJZ010000019.1:6044233-6083769 GCA_032270985.1 Heliamphora pulchella | reverse complement strand
AGGTACGGTATTTATAGAATTCTTCCACCAATGAGATGCTGACACGTTCTGGGACACGTCAGGGTTTTTGGAGTTGGCGGTCGCCGGGTATGAACATGACGGTCGCCACATCAAAATAAGCTTCTAGAAGGTTCTACTGGCGGTCGCCATAATGCAAGTTCACGGTCGCCATGTTGGAGTTGGGGGCCGCCATGTTGAAGTTGGGGGCCGCCATGTTGAAGGTGGAGGCCGCTATGTTGGAATTGTTTGCGTAACACGTTATTGGTGGTTCGATATAATTTCATTGATTTTGACGATTTTGACAATTGGGTTCAAATACCGAGCTTGGATCACTTGCTGAGGATCGAACTGAAGCACTATTCCAGCTGCTTTCATTATCGGATTCAACTAAGATTAGGCGGGGTCAAATTGGGGTGTCTACACCATGGTCTTTGCCGTGAAGACATGGCGTCACTATCTTTATGGTCAGCATTTCGAAGTATTTTTTGACCACAAGAGTTTGAAATACTTGTTTTTGCTGAAAGACCTGAACTTGCGCCAACGGCGATGGATGGAGTTGTTAGAGGACTATGACTTTGACTTGTAGTATTATCCAGGGAAGGCCAATGTTGTGGCAGACGCTCTCAGTCGGAGATCTCACGGGTCGTTAGCTTCTGTGGCTATACGTAAGTGGGATATGCTTGGAGAGATTGGGGAGTTTGATCTTTGCCTCAGAGAGACCGTGATGGGTGCTACTTTGTTCTCTGTAGTTTCACGACCTGCTTTGATAGCACGTGTGCTAGAGGTCCAGCAGACGGAACAAGAGGCTTAGATGATACGGGATCGTGTTGCTAGCGGAGAGGATACCGCGGGATGGATTGTAGGTTCCGATCAGAGTCTGAGGTTGGCTGGGAGGTTGTTTGTGCCAGAGTTATGCCGAGCTGATCTTCTACGTGAGTGTCATCATTCTCGTCTTGCCGTGCATCCTAGAGGCACGAAGATATATCACGACCTACGTCGTCAGTTTTGTTGGACACGAATGAAGATAGATGTGATCCAATTTGTTTCTTGGTGCCTTACATGTCAAAAGGTGAAGGCAGAACATCAGAGACCGACATGATTGCTACAGTCGTTGCCTATATCAGAGTGGAAGTGGGAGCATGCCACGATGGACTTTGTGTCAAGACTTCCTCGGTCACCTAGGGAACACGATGCCGTATGGATTGTGGTTGATAGGTTGACGAAGTCTGCACACTTTCTTCCCATTCGAGTGAAGGATTCGGTGGAGCGACTGAGTAGCTTGTGCGCCAGAGAGATAATCCGGTTGCCTAGAGTGCTAGTGTCTATTGTTTCTGATAGGGACCCACGCTTTACTTCGCGCTTTTGGCAGAGTCTGCAGAATGCCTTGGGGACGAACTTAATGTTCAATACTGCTTTTCACCCCCAGACAGATGGCCAGTCAGAGAGAACTATACAGATTCTAGAGGATATGTTGAGGGTTTGTGTCATTGATTTCAGCGGTTCTTGGGAGAAGCATTTACCTTTGGCAGAGTTTGCATACAACAACAACTATCAGTCCAATATTGGGATGGCACCGTATGAGGCTTTGTATGGTAGACCGTGTAGGTCACTCGTGTCTTAGACAGATGTGGGAGAGACCACAGTCTTGGGACTCGACATGGTATGGGAGATAACGGAGAAGGTTACAGTGATTCGCCAGCGCCTTGCGACAGTGCAGAACCGTCAGAAGAGTTATGTAGATCAGAGGAGGCGACCTTTGGAGTTTGCAGTGGGAGATCACGTGTTCCTGAAAGTCTCACAACGTAGAGGTTTGATGAGATTTGGTCGTATTGAAAAATTATCACCGCGCTTCATTGGACCTTTTGAGATTCTTGACAAGATTGGTGAGGTTGCTTATCGTTTGGCTTTGCCACCTCAGTTAGCATCTGTGCATAACGTGTTCTACGTTTTTATGCTTCGGAGGTACGAGCCTGATCCTTCACATTTGTTAGATTGGGCTGAGCTGCGGGTTGATGAGGATGCCACCTATGAGGAGCGTCCAATGAGGATTCTTGATACAAAAGAGCAAGTGTTGTGAAGCAGAATAATTGCTTATGTCAAGGTCTTATGACTTCATCACAGGGTTAAAGAAGCGACATGGGAGCTCGAGTCTGGGATGTGAGCTAGATATCTAGATCTGTTTACCTCGTGACCTTGTTGCGAATTTTGGGGGCAAAATTCCTTAAGGGGGAGAGTTGTGAGACCATGACCCTTATCTTTTAGGTTATTTATATATTTGATGTGTTTCCTTCAGTATATGAATAGTATCGATGCATGATTTATGCTTTACAGTTGTAGAACAGTATGTATAAATGTGTTATATGCTTTCTGGGATTTGGTAGAGGCTTGTTTGGACCTTAGAAATCTATTTTTGCCTTGAAAACGTCGAAAATCTCTTTGCCCAACTGTTCGGTCGATTGAGGGGCTTGGTTCAATCGACTGAATTGAGTTTTTTGGGTTCGATCGACTGAACTCAGGGGTTCGATCGACTGGACAAAATATTTTTGGCGTGTTTATAAAGGTTCCAGGGGCTGAGATATTTTGATATTCTTTGCTTCCAGGCTAAGTTAACCCATTTTCTCTGCATTCTCTCTAGCTTTGAGGGTCTAGGACTTGGTTTTGAGTCCGATCCTTTGTAGATCCTTGCTATCGGGGCTGTGGGCTTCGCATCCATCCGGTCGAATTCTCATTTTGACGCCTTTCAATTTTGAGACGTCCAGTTCTTGACTCTTCGAGACGGATTCTAGACCCTACTACTGTATAAGGGTGATATATGTGATTATATATGTTTTTATCAGGTAAAAAATACATCAAATGTAATTTTTATGTGTAAATCTTGATTTTGGATGAAAGTGGATTTTTATGCCTTTTCTTAGTTGTATACATGTTTTGGGTACGTGGTATCCGTAGTTTTCAAAATGAAGTTTGAAAACGAGGTGTTTTGAGAAAATGGTGAAAAACGCCTTTTTGGAGGTTTGGAGCTAACCCGCGGGGTTGAGTCTCATCTTTCAAACGTTTTGTTGGAAATGGTTCTAGATCTCTATTTTGATGGATTGGATCTCTTTTATATATGTGTTGTATAAACTATTTTTGTGGGTTTTCGTAGTTGAGTTACGGTGGATTTTTAAATATTTTCATAGATATACCGTGACAGTGTGTGGTTTGAGTTGGGCTTCTATTGCTCCTTGGTGGAAGTCAAAAAACATGCGCAAAGTAGGTTCACTACGGTCCCTCAGGTTAATTCCCGTAAACGTGGTTTGGTTATGTTTCGTCCATCGGTCGTGGCAAATCGTAAAGAAGCAAGTGCGTGGTTTGGTTGCTTTCCCATTGGTCATGAAAATCTGTAAAGAAGTCGGTCGCCTTCGTGAATGGCGTTGCTGTTGTAACTCCGTATAGAACTTATCATTACCTAGCAGGCCTAAAGTAGTTCAGGACTAGGGTAATGGGCAAGAGTCTATAGTTGTTACCTTTGTCTGTACGACAGAGTCGGTACATAAGATTTCATTTACATCTTTTCTCCTCGGCTGTGTGACCCGAGTGGAGCGTACTGTTTATTTACAGCTTTTCTTTAACTATGGCATGATATCTGCTAGGATGATATGCATAGTTTGAAGGATGGAAAATGTGAAATTTTATGAGATAAAACCTTTTTGAGACTCGTGATAGTTTGATGCAAACTTGTGATTTTGGAAGAAAAATCTTTTTGGCTCTTGTGGTTGTGCTCATGTTTGTGTAATTGCATAGTCTATTTTACAGTTTTATTGTCTATGTTCTATTAGGCTTCGGCTCACGGTGTGGAATTTTGCTATAAAACCTTTTCAGGTGAGTATGAAGAGTTGACCTAGTTGCAGAAGTGATGAAAAATTTACTGTAATTTTTTCTGTTTTTATACATGTTCTTTTACATGTAACGCTTGTGATGGCTGGTTTTTGTACGCCTTTAGGCAATATGCTTATTCATGTATGAGATGCATGTTTTCAGTTTATGAGAGTTGAACTGTGGAAATTTTTATACAAATGATGTATATTTTTTTTAGTTAAGGGCTTTCCAACTGCAAATCTAATTTTCTCAAGCTGTCTTTTGGGTGGGCTTTCGTATGACCCTGATATTGGGGCGTGACAACTTGGTATCAGAGCTCTAGGTTCGAATACCTATGAGCCATGGAAAAGAAGCTACATCACATTGTGAGTATGTATGTGTGCTTGATTGCATGTGTTACAGCGTTTTCCTAACATAGCATCATAGCTTGTGGTGTATACGTAGGTATGGCGGTTGGGCCTTAGGATTGATTAGTCTTACTTTCGGGCATCTCGATTCACATACTTAGGAGCCATGTTAGAGACGCGTTTCGCAGACGTGATTTCTAGCAAGAAATCTGAGTAGGTTGTTCAGAGTGATCAGTCTTTCTTGTTGGTTCTCCTCATTATGTGAGATGTGATGACATGATATTAAGTGGCTATGTGTTAGCATGCTTATCTGTCTTTTACGTTAGTAATAACATGTTGTATGGATGCTTATCCTGTTATGTTGCTTTCGTTTAGAGTTATGTCCACGCAAGGAGGACGAGGCCGAGGTCGAGGCCGTGGCCGTGGTTCTGGCCGAAGGGACGTTCTAGTCCCAGATATTAGGGATGCTAAAGCACCCCAAGGACCTGCTGATGGAGATCTGTTGCGTGAGATGGTCGGCTCCATCCGGCAACTGGCTGAGGCCTCTAGGGAGAGAGAGACCATATCTAAGCCAAGAACGACGATTGCAATGCGTGAGTTTCGCCGTCTGGACCCTCCTACCTTTTCTGGGGATCCCAACCCCACGGTGGCCCCTGAGTGGCTGGAGTTAGTTACCAGGATCCTTAATACTCTACAGATAGAGGAAGATGATATTTGGGTTTCATTTGTTGCCTTCTAGTTGAGAGGGAGTGCTCATATGTGGTTGAAGTTCGCCAGGACTACAGTTGGGGGCACCTGTGAGGCATTGACGAAGGTATTTCTAAAGAAATACTTTTCGGTGACTTTGAGGGATCGCTACAGAGAGGATTTCCTCTTTCTAACACAAGGGACGATGACTGTTGTGGAGTATGAGGCTGAGTTTACTAGCCTATCCAGATTTGCACAGGAGATCGTGCCTACTAATGAGTTCCATGCGAAGCGGTTCGAGAGGGGTTTGAGGCCCACTATCTGAGACAGAGTGGCAGCACTGAGGTTGCAGGTTTTTACAGAGCTAGTGGAGACCGCCATGAAGGTGGAGGATACTCTGAATGAGACACGTAGAGACAGAGACAGTCGGGGATAGTAGGACAGGGAACGTGCACAGTCCTGGGGATGCAGGGACAAGCGTCAGCGGACATCTGGTCTGAGAAATCCATGAGGGGGTCTGCGGAAACCACTCAGGGGCTAGATCATTAGTTGAAAAAGCAATTATAACAGGCTATTATTGGCCCACCATGCTATAAGATGCAAAGGAATTTGTGAAAAAGTGTGACTAGTATCAACGCTTCGTCAACATAGCTAGATAGTTGTCGACCGAGTTAAACGTTCTAACCAGCTCATGGGCATTTGCGCAGTCGGGTTTAGATATTGTGGGACCATTGCCTACAGCTCAGAGGCAATGGAATTTTTAGTAGTAGCCATTGACTATTTTATCAAGTGGATGGAAGCTGAAACATTGGCCAAGATCACAAAAAATAACGTTACTCAAGTTGTTTGGAAGTCTCTTGTTAATCACTTCGAGATTCCTAGAGTTTTGATAGCAAAAAATGGCAAATAGTTTGACAACCACAACTTTAGAAAATTCCATGGAGAGCTCAACATCCGTATAGTCGAATGGATAGGTGAAAGTAACGAATCAGTCACTCTTAAAAATACTCAAGACAAAATTGGAGGCTTCAAAAGGATTATAGTTTGACGAATTGCACAATGTAATCTAGGCCTATCGAACGACTGCTCGCATGCCTACATGAGAAACCCTTTACATACTCATTTTTAGCCAAGAAGCAATCATTTCTGTTGAAATAGGGTTGACCAGCACGGGGGTGATGCAGTATGATCAGGACATCATTGAGCATAATCTAAAACTTAGGCTTGATCTACTTAATGAGATCAGAGAAACGTCAGCAGTCAGAACAACAACATACCAAGAACGGATGGGGAAATATTATAACTCACGAGTGAGTGAAAAGAAGTTCAACCAAAGGGACCTTGTCCTTAAGAAGGTGATCATGGCAACCAGAAATCCAATAGAAGGAAAATTAGGGCCAAATTGGGAAGGGCTTTATGTGGTGAAAACTCACTATAAAAGAGGTGTGTATAAGCTCCAAATCATGGAAGGAAGGAAACTACTACACCCATGGAATGCAGAACATTTTAAACACTATTATGCTTGAGAAGTAGTTGTAATTGAAATGTAATGACATTAAGGCTATCTATGAAATTTAATGAGATAACGTCTAATTATGTTTCCTTCCCTAAGGGATGATCAGGAGAAAATCAATCCCCGCGATGCATAGCCTAGGGCCATGAGCCGTGAATGGGTAAGAACTCTTTAAAAGAAGATTATCCCCCATAATGCAGAGCCCAATGCCATGAGTTCTGAACGGGCAAAGGTTGATCATGAGAAGATCATCCCTCGCGATATAGAGCCTGAGACCATGAGTCATGAATAGGTAAGAGCTGATCAAGTGAAGATCTGCCCCCATAAATGGGCAAATAGTGAAGAAGCCAAAGAGCAAGCTCACAAAAGTTTACATATAAACAACCAAAAAAGATTGTGAAATGATAGAAAAGCAAAACCAAAAAAATTGAAACAAGAATAAGCACAAGAACAAGCAATTTTTCAAGAGTTATCGTCGTTAAAACATCTAAACAAATTACCGACTACCAACTACTTTAAAATGAAAATGTTTTCAAAGGTACCAAATAGATGAAGTATAAATGTTTCCCAAACAACATCAATAAGGGTAGAAAGAGGCTCAAGGAGCATGAGGTGGAAGGGACTGAACCTCCTCTTCAACTTTTCCAATTGAGGTGGACCTACCAGCTATTGAGGCATTATCATCTTCAGCTTTGATTTGAAAAAAGTCGAGATCATAAAATTGACTGCTCGCGCGTTAACGGAAGGCTTCAAAGCCATTCTTCCGCTGCTCAACCATCATAACTCTGACTTCAAGAGAATTTATGTGGTTAGTGATGAGTTGTGAGAATTTATTGAAACTTTTGAACGCCTCGATTATAGCAGCACGCTCTGCAAAGATTGAAACCTCCAAAACATGGTAGTGAGTCTAAAGCTTGGTCAATTGATTCTGTTCCGTGCTCATTTGATCGAAGACCTATTTCTTATCCATGTTTAGCTCTTCGGCGATGGCCTTATCCTTCTTCAGGTCAGCTTTCAATGTAGCCACCTCTTCAGCAGTGGCCCTAGCCTTCTCTAGGTTAGCTTTCACTATGGCCACCTCATTTTTCAATGCCTTGATATTTTGGCCAACTGAGAGTAGTTGCTTCTCCAAATTTTGGTATAAGAACTCTTTCTTAGCCAATTGAAGGGCCATGTGATAACCCAATGCAATAACCTACAAGTAATGGGACACTGTTAACTAATGAAGTTACAGGTAAGAAGCAATAAAACGATCCAATGTATAAAGGTGAAAGTGAAAGGAAGATACCTTAGCCGTCTCCTGATGGAAACATTGGGTCAAGGTGGTGGTGGTTAGCCCGTTCATAGCCTCGTGGTTGCAAAGGAGAATTGTACCCTCAATCATTTTCGGGCCAATGTCCTCATCCATAAAGACAAGGGAAACAGGTTCCTCTAAGGCTACCATAGAAGGGGGAGGGAAGTAGGAACTATCTCTTTTCCTTTGCTCTAGTCTTTTCCTTTCCTTGGGATAGAAATAGTGTCACTTTCGTTTGGAGCAACTTCAGGGCCGGGCATGACTCAATCAGGGGAGGACTAGCAAGGTATTTTTGTCTAATTCCCAACAGAGAGGATTCTGCCCCTTCGCTGGAATCATTCAACAAGATGATTTGTCTCCTACCCTCATACATAGGCTCTAGCCAGTGGAGAAAAGAGTTCCAACGGTTTCAAAGGGCCATGTAGAACAGACTGGGGAATTAAAATCCTAGTTTGAACTCAAAAAAAAAAGAAGAGAAAAAGAATAACGATTTAACAATCCTACAATCCCCAATTAAAATCGAATGACGATTGATATAAAGTGAAAAATAGAGAATGAATTATCAGGATTAAAAGAAAAGAATCGCACCAAGAAGACTTTGCGCTTCGCTATATCGCCAATAAGTCGTCCAAGATTTCTTCTCTCTCTCTCTCTCTCTCTCTCTCTCTCTCGATAGAATGTTTGAGAAGGTTGGCTAGGTTTGAAAACCAATATAGCCATCTTCAGTATTAAAAACTAAGATTCTGCTATGACAAATACGATCTATAGTTGAGAAAAGAGTACTTGAGGACTATGTAACGACCAATGTGATTTTCGACACATGACAAGGAAATCGGCATTAGTTAACCCTCGAAAGTTGTAACTGCGACGTCCTTTATTGGGAAAACTCAATGGTCGCGTTGCCAACTGTACCCATCGAGCTTAAGAAGATGTTGTTTTGTTATTTGGGTATCTTTTCCTTTCTATATGAGCATAACTGTTACTAGCCAAACCTTGAGGTTCACAATGTTACTAATGTCATAAAATAATCATATACCTTCATGTGTATTCTGCCTTACTGTGCTCCTTCTAGCATAGTGATTAAGAATAGGGGACCACTAATTGGTAGCATGACATTCTAACCAGGAATAGGAACCGTTAGTTAGTAGTAGGGATGGGGACTAAGGCCTGCAAAAGACCTGGCTAGATCCTGGTCAAGTCTCTCTCTCCTTTTTCCTCTTTGGTCATTCCATTCTGATATGACCCTGAGGCTCCCTAATTAGACTAAGTGATGATTAATTTTAAGTTAAACGTCGTCATACTGATCAAGCTATCATCCTGATCAGGAGAGGCGCGTGTTACATGCATCTTAAGAGTTTATTAGGTTGGTACGATCATAACCGTTTGCACATGGCACCCCCACCATGTGGCAAGAGAATCAATATATAAAATGGGTTAAAATAGATTCAGGTGCATCCGAAGCATGAGCATATTCAATTATTCTTTTTTAACTCTTTTGCTTGGCCATTGTCGAAAGAAATCCTGTCGATAAACACGTCGACACCTCTTCTAACAATTTCCTTGATCTTTCTCAGGTTGAATTTGGACTTTTGAAGACAGTTCTAGGAGTTTAAACTATCAATTTATTTTGGAGGGAAAAGCATTTCATTTTCTCACCATTTTCTCCTTTTAATGTTTTTATTAATATTTTATTTATATTTATATTTATATTTTATATTTTTGTAAATTTAGTATATTTTTAAGAGTTAATTGAGTTTTAGTCTCATTTTAGAAGTATGTAAGAGCTTTAGTCTCGCCAATCTTTTTTTATTAGGTTTAGTCCATTTTTAAAAATTTTCAAATTTTTGGGTCTAATATACTCTTTGCCAACCGGTGATATATTTTCTCTTTAAATTGGATTGTATTAGTCGAAAATTCCCCTAAAATCATGAAAAAAGAATAGTTTTTCTCTCTCACAGCCCTGAATAAAAAAATATATGGGAAAACAATCAGAGAGAATCACTTGGGATTTAATCCTCTGTTGCCCCACCTCCACTGCCTTCTGCTCGTCCTCCTCGCCCCCTTCCTCTGTTGGCTCCTCATCCTCCGCCCATTCCTCATCCTCCACCGTTGCTCTTCATCGTCCTCTGCTCTGCCGTCGCCGCTTCCATATCAGTCGGTGCTAGTCACTTTGCGCCACCGCTTCCGCTTCTTGCCACCGTCGCCGCTTCTCGTCGACGCCAACCTTCTAGATTTGGACCACCAACTCATATTTCGCCGTCGCCGTCACTCCTTACCATCACCGACCACCAGATCTAGATCACCAACTCCAGATCTCGCCGTTGTCGCTGCTTGTTAACTCTGTCTCTCCCTCTCTCTGATTTGCATGAGATTTGATCCACTATTATCTCTCTAACATGGTGTTGCTAGTTCACCACCGCCTCTCTTTCTCTTTTTATTCCACCAACAACAATAATTTTTTTGATACATATTCTCTATACGATTAGTATGCAACTGATACAATTATCAGTTGCAAATTCTGTGTTGAACAATTCTGAAAGTATTTATCTGTTGAACGCTGATACAATTATCAGTTGCATGTTATTACTAAATGCACACAGCTCTCTCAAACAACTAATACATTTTATTAATTTAAAACTATGTTATAAGAAGATATTGCAACATATACTTAATACTGAAAAATGTATCAGTGGCATATGCGTAGTGAATTGGAGTTGAAATGTATTGGTAGTTTATATTATTTATGAAAATATTTTTACTAACCATTAATAAATGTATCAACAGTCACATTTGGTTGTGATTAGTTGAAATATATATCAAAACTAATAATTTTGTGAATTTAAAAATGTATCAGATTTATATGTATAGCGAAATAGTTTTAAAAATGTATTGTTTGTATGCGACTGTGTATCGTTTGTATGTGTTATTGCAGCGAGTGATTTCGCGTACCACACAGAGAGAGAGGTTGCTTGATTTAAGGGATACGTCATATTTGAAATTTTTTTAAAAAGGTTTTAAATTAGGAAAGAGAAAGAGAGAGAGAGGGGGAGAGATATGTCATATTTGAAAAATTTTTAAAAAAATTTCAAATCAGGAGAGATAATATCTATAAAATGGATATATTAGATATAATAAAATAATTTTAAATCTGATAGAACCTAATCTATTAAAAAAAAGTACTGAAACTAAATTTAGTATTACTATAAAAAAAAGGACTAAACTCAAATTTTTTCTATTTTTAAATAATTTATCAACCATTTTTCTTTTAAAAATATTAAATATTTTATACACCTAAAATTAAAAGCAATTACTTGATAGTCTCATAGAGCTACGTGGTATTTCTTACTCTCCTATTTGTCATATCTAAAAGACTAAAAATATATTTTTTTACCAAAAATTTAACTTTTAAAATGTAGTAATTAATATTTTAAAAAAAGTAAAAAACAAAAAACAATTAATTTATTCCAATCCATTTAATATATTTTTTTTCTAAAAATCTAAATAAAATTAAGTTTTTTAGACTCACAAATAAATGTTACATAATGTTCATTTTTAATGATATAACAAAAAATACTTCAAATATAATAATATTAACTTACCTTTTTTAGGTTGGTAAAAAATAAGTAATCATCCACTTAATGTGTGTATATATATAAAATTTTAATTTATAAAAAATATTACATAAATAATACAATGCAAGCTTCAGTTTGGCTACCGACTTTAAACCGACTTAATGTTAATTTTTTAGCATTTAGCTTAAAGTCAAAAAAATTAAAAAATTTTGTTTTTCAACTCTCAATTTTTAGCTTATTTGCTTCTAAGCTTTTGAATTTTCTTATAATAATTTTTAGTTTTATTTTTTTATATATAAAATTATATAAATTCTAACTAAACAATTATATTTTAATTTATTTATATTGAAATACAACCATAAAATTTTATATTAACCTTATTTGATTTTTTAGTAGCTTAAAAATTATTATTTTTTAATCAATCAAATTTTTTAATTTTTTAATTTTTTAATTTAAAATATTTTAAAATTAAAAAATTAACTTAAAATTAAATTATCAAACGAAACTCTAAATAATATCATGTACAAAAAAAATACTTAATGATTGTTTTAAAACAAATCCCCGTAAAATGGAAGTAGGAAGGTAATTGGTCAAACGACTTGCCTTGGGCTCGGTGTACAATCCTGGGCTGGCTGACCCGTATCTTTGAATTTTTAACGTGACAATACATACATAACAAAACCTATACATATATATACACAGTACGAATATAAATTAGATTATAACTAAAACTCTCTCTCTCTCTCTCTCTCTCTCTATTTCACAGAAAGAAATTCCACTATTTGGAACCCTCTTTTGTGTGCTCAGCCGCACTGCTCTGTGCGCCTCCATCTCCTCATCTTCGTCGCTAGGGTTTCTAGGGTTTTCAGAGCCTCCGCACTCTTGCCTTTCAAGCTTTTTCCTTTTTATTCGCTTTCCTTCCTCAGAGAATCTCCATCCGCCAATGGTTCAGAGGTTTTGTTGATTAGACGGAGCCTTTTTCTCTCTTTTACTCTGTCGTCGGCCAGGTATAGAGGCTCAGGTTTTTGATCGTCGGGTTTTGTTTTTATTGGCTGGGTATCTGGTATGAGTTCTTGCTGTGTGTGGTTCAGCGGCAAGGTCCGATTAGGGCAAGGTTGATAGTTGTTGTTGGGTTGGGTGTGGGGTGAGGGGGGTTGGGGATTTGGATGGCATTGGGAGATTTAATGGCGTCTCGATTTTCACAATCTTCGGTGGTGGTTTCGAATCACTTGGACGAGTGTTCGAGCACCGATGGCATTACCACTGCTACCAGCTCGGCGTATTTGCCCCAGACTGTTGTTCTGTGTGACCTGAGGCATGACGCTTTCGAGGAGTGTGTTCCTTCTGGTCCTTCTGATAGTGGTTTGGTCTCAAAATGGCGTCCCAAGGACCGAGTAAGAGCGCGCTCTCTCTATCTCTATCTCCCCTTATTTCCTTTATGGTAGTTTTCTGTTTGAATTTATAATCTTTGTTGGGGATTCATTTGTTGTTGTGGTTGAAAATGTCACCTTCTGTTAAACCATGATAAAACAAATCATCTGTGTTCAGAAAGTGTGAGATAAGTTTTACATGGGGTGTCAACCTACCACAACCCCCTCCCCTCTCCGGGCTTGGGACCAGCAGAGCGAACGATAAAAACGCACTGCAACAAAGGGGAGTTGTAATTACCTAAATAAGTTTTGATTTTCGAGTCCTACTGAAAATTTGGCAACTTGATGAAAACCCACTTTGCTGAGAATTGTTAATATTTATGTTGTCTGTATTAATTCATAATCTATTATGCCTGAAAGACCAAACAATATTAACAAAGCAAGTAGACGTGTGTACAAAATTCATTAACTAACTTGCGTGGATAATTATGATTATTAGATATTGAGTTGGCAAAATTACATTTTGGTGACAATTTGAAGTTTTCTGCAACCATTGATGTCAAAAGCCTGAGTGCTTTGGATTATGGCCATTGATTTTCTGCATTTCGAGTGCGTCACTTGTCTAATGGGATGGAAAATTTGGTCTTTGCAGCAATCTTGATTACCGAGTTCGATTTTTCTGCCTAAAATCATGAATATAGGCCAACCACAATTAAATTTGAAAATTTCAAGGTGGTTCAATCTTACTTCATTACAATTAACATTGATATTAGAGACCATATGTGGATGAAGGATTAGAAAGGAGGAATGGGACTATTTCAAAATAGTCCCATATATACCCATGTTTGGCAACCACTTGGAGTGGGGCTAAGAAAAACCCTCCAACAAACTTACCACTCAATTGAGAGGACTATCCCAATCCCATTGGGGTGTGGGTTGGTTAGTCTATGGTCTATTTTGAGCATTTTTGTATATGAAAAAATTAATCTCACTAAAATCATGCCAAACCAAACAACGTATTATTTATCCTTTAGTTATTTTATTCTCAACCAAGCATCATTTGGTACAAAAAAAACACTACAATAATAATCAATCCATAATACTCCAGGCACTAATAATCCAAATACACTATTTATCTTATAAAAATAGTCTTTAAACAAAACGAGATAGAGTACCAAGTCTTTACCAAGTTTTAACTATGAGGTAGAGGGAGGTGACAGGGTTGGTTATAATGAACTTTTTAGATGCTTTTGTGGGAGGAAGACATAGTTTGGATGTAGTATTGGTGGCTAATAACTGTGGACTCCAGGCTAAAGAGCAACATTCTCGGAATCGTTTGCAAGTTGGATAGTAAAAACGGCTTATGATACGTTTGTTGGGATTTTTGATCTACCTCTAGGAATGTACTTTGAGGAAAGGTGACAAAATTGTATTCAATTTTAATATTGTTAGTGCTTGTCATAGTTTTAAAAAGCGACCGTTGCCGTTACGTAACGCCGTTACGTAACAGTTTTGGTGGCATCTGTTACTCGTTACGGTCGATTTTTTGGTATGAAAGAAATTCACAAGTATAATGGTTGTTACACCACCGTTACGGCTAAAATGGACCGAAACGGTACCGCTACGGCTGTTACGGAACCACTACGGTCGTTACGGCTTGTGTAACAAGATTTTAAATCGTGAATTTTCTGATTTCGTTTTTTCATCAACAGATCCTACGTTTTTTATTATTTTCAACCTAAAATTATTTATAGTAGTCCGGCAAGCTAAATACTACTTGGGTATTGTGGGATTTGCCTTAAATCTCTTCAATTTCACAACAATCGACTAATTTTGCTCTTCATTGTTAATTTTTGACTCTTTAACATGTTCATTTTTCTTTCAGTTTTGAAGAGTTCTTTAAGATTAAATATTTGCTGAAAGCTAAATAACCTGTTTGATTCAATATCTATATTTCTTGGAGATCCACTATCTATGAATTTGAATTTTTGTGATGTTGTAAGTAGAAAATATGATGTTCAAGTATTTTGTTTTTACAAAAAATGTTTAAGGCCCATGCTTGTTTACAACCCTTATCCAAAAAAATTAGATCTATACAAATTAAAATTCAAATAACAATATATATTTTGAAATAGTGAATTTAAAATTAAAATTTAATTAACAAATCAAATATTGTGCTTTAATATATACAATACTTTATAGTTATTAAAAATTTAATGATATTTTAGTTGTGTATTATGAATTTATAATATATAAATTCATTAATTACTATAAAAAAATAATTAAACTATTAATTTTAACTAGATTATATAGTATAAAAATTAAGACATATATTGAATCATGTCTAGAAAGTAAAGAAAATTCATCAAAAATTATTTCAAATTTCAATAAATGTATTTATGAAATAAAAAGATGTAAATTAGTTATTTTTTATTGAGTTGTGTAAAAAATAAAAAAATTTATAGTTCCGGGTACTGCTACCGCTACGCTACGGCCGTTACGCCTTGAAACCACGTCACCGCTACCGTTACTATTACGCCGACCGCAACTGCTATTTAAAACTGTGGTACTTGTTAATAGAATAGTTGAAGATTTTATGTGAAGCTCTGCAGATAGCGGTGAAGCCAAGAATTTGATGTACGAGGGCACACAAGATATAAATATCCATGACAAGAAAAAAAAATATTCATCCTTAATTTTTTTTTCCCTTTACAATTGACCTTGATAGATTTTCGTTTTTTGGGAGTTTTGCATAGTATTATCATCACTAATTCTGTCGTCAACATCTCTGTATATATCCCACCAAGTTATCGTTCATTTATTGATCACCTTTTCGATTTCATAGTTGATTCTTCACAACATTCATAGTTAAAAATACCTCATCAACCGGAACAATTGCAACTGGTAAGATCAATGTCAAAAGTGAAGAGCAAATAAACTAACAGATATACTATGTCTCTTCTTGTCTTTGCCATTTTTTATCAACATCTATAATTCTATTCAACCTCTATAAATTGCCATTTGATTGCATATATAAAATATATGTATCAAGTTGATCATGAAATATCACGAGCTCAATTGGAGAAAAGTCATTTGGATAAAATTTAGTAAGACGAATTAACATTTTCTTGTTAAAACTAGAAAATGAGTTTGATGGATTCAGAAATGTCAAACAAAGTAACAACTCACTGTTCGCTTTGGTGAAACGAGAATTTAGTTATTGAAGTTGCATATTTATGTAACATAGAATAACTCGACATGAAAATGAAGTAAGTTTTTGTTTTTGGGCTTTTCTCCATTGAGCGACAAGCACACCATCCATAATGAGAACATTAAGTCCAATCTTTTCACAAAGTGAGGAAAAGAGAAAACATCATTAAGTAAAGATGTCCACTCACTCTACCGCATCATTTGGAGTTGTTTCTTAGAAATCTCAACCGTATTCCAAACATTCATAATATCTTGATATTTACTTTGTAATACTTGTGATAGTTTAGATACAATAGCTAATAACATTCTCATCAAATGAAGATTGAATATAAAATCAAAAGACTGCATTGAATTCAACAATAAATTGGCTTTTTCTTGTTCTAAATTTGAACCATCTTCTGCGATAATTTCAAGTAAATCAATCACTGCTGAAACATATTTATCAAATTAACCAAATAATTATAATGCAAGCCTCAACGAGTCTCACAAAAACGCTTGGGACTTGTTTGCTGACTTAAGCCTTGACCAGTTGAAAGTTCTCTAATGTTAAGCACATCAACAATTTTTGCAACTTGTTTCTCTCTAAGAATATCACGAGTCACGATATTTACATGATGCCAACAATATTCATCAAACTACTAACAAAATTGAATAGCAAGGCTATTTGTTTTTGAGATTATGTGCATATCTTAAAATAATGCCATGGATTCCATTGTCAAAGATTTTGATTACTATCATAATATATTATTTTGTTGATAAATGGTTCAACTGGTGTCCTGATTGACCGGGGAAATTAAAGATATCAGCAAGTTTGAAGTAAGGGGCACAACCAGGCATTCTACCAGAAATTGATATCATTTCACTATAGAACTACGTGCTCACCGTAGAGCTAAAAGCTCACTGTAGAGTTATGAACTTACTGCAGAGCTATGCGCTCACTGTAGAGCTAAAAGCTCACCGTAGAGTTACGAACTCACCGTAGAGCTAACTGCTCACCGTAGAGCTATGCGCTTACCGTAGAGCTACGACTTCATGATTCTTTGCCACAACAACAAGAGAAAATTGTTTTTGATGCGTAAAACAATGAAAATAATATGCATAAGGATTCTCTTTTTGTACCAGTGTTTTAAGACCATTCAACAATAATTCCCTTTCATTCTTTGATCATGACTAATGGTACTGGAACTACTGGCTAAATTCTTCAAGTCCCTTCTACTGCTCACTTTGTTCCTCTCGCTCCCAGAAACAACATTTTTATCCATCAATGACCTCCTTTTCACTTCAATTGCTTCCATAAGCTTTATAGCATCATTCTCAAGTCCCTTTCATGAATTCTGAGAAATTTGTTGTAGACCATTAACCCTCTTCCCAATCCAGTCTGTCAGTCTGATACCTCAGGTCCTTCTCCCAAACTTCGTCATTACGGGGATTCAATGTGATCCAACAGCCTCCCTGTTTTCGGTATCAGATACTTTGACCTGATATAATTTAGGCTATCTTTCTTCTGATAGAAATTCGGATAGTTGAGAATTTTGGGCTTTTAAGAATTTACGTCTTGAGAATTCATTTTTCAACAATTAGGGTTGTTACTGTTTGTGGTATTTGGAATTCAAAAATACCAGTTTCTTTTGAGATGCTATTTAGTAAAAATTAAATTCTTTTGATCAACATAAATTGGTTTTTATTATAACTTCTACATTTGAAGAATTCATTTTTTTAATGAATTATGATTTTGCAAATATGACTAGAATCGCCCAAAATGTTGGCCAACCACCTTTTGTCAAAGCTAATTTTCTTTCCAAAAGGTTTGTGTTGACAAATTCAAAACTGATTGATAAAATATTAAGTAAAATTTCTAATCACTACTTCAGATTACGTCGGTATGGCATCTCAAGTGGCCATCATGGAGGCCCACTTCCTGGTCACTTTGGTGGCAGTGAAAAACTCCACAGGGACTGTGAGTTTAGGTAATCTCAGCAAACAAACAATCAAACTTTTGCTAAGTGTTGCAAAGTGATTTGATAATTTCCATTTTGATACTCGGTGTTTTGTTAGTTCCATTTCTTTAAGAGCCAGTGTTCCATGCTCCAACTTCTGAGCTGTTTTCCAAGTCTTTACTTTCTTGGACTGCCTTCTTTGTCCAAGCTTGCCCACTAAGCTGTGAGGTGTCCTTGCCACGTTCTCTTGACATCTAGGCACCAGTGTGTTGTTTAGGGGAGTATATTGGCCTAACCCTTTTCTATTTTACCACCACAATCTGCTCCGATACAATTCGTTGCAATCACCTTGACTGAAAAGTTCTTTGGATCAATGTTTGTAAGAGCTTAAGAGGCGACTGTAAGTTTTAGTTGGCAATCTGGTTATCAAGAAAAAAAAAAAAGGCTTGGTGATCTACGTTGGAAGGCAGTTCTCCATATATGGGCATCGGATGAGCTGTACAAAAGACACAGAACTATGGTCCGAAAAGTTTATATGAAAGCCTCAGGCCGCCTAGCGTCATTGGCTTGGTGCTAGGCATCATTACTAGGCGATGAGTGTGGCTAATTGGCTGAAAGGCTTGCGAATCTCTATGCTCTTGCTGTATTTTTTAGTCAATGTAATCTTCATTACCATTCTTTCAGCTAATGATGAAACCTTAATTTTTTCCTTTCCCCATCTTTTTCTTCTTCTACTTTATGTGTCAGATGGTTTCAGCTTTTTCTATTTATGGTTTTCTTTGGGATGAGGTAGGTGGTGGGGGAGGGGTTGGTGATCTCAATTGTTGCATAAAATATTTCACCCTCCTTGCTTGACTGTACAAATTTTGCTTGAATTGTTTGGTGGGGTGTGTGTGTGTGTATATGCGCACATTTTGACTTGGAGTTATCCTCTCTAGGTAGTTTATACTTTATATTGATAGTTTATTTCTGGTTGGTTATCTTACTAGTTACTTGCAGATTTTATAGTCTTTATACATAATACAACTGTTACTGTATAACCCTGAATTGTCATGGCAGATGAAGACAGGATGTGTTGCACTTGTTCTGTGTTTAAACATTAGCGTTGACCCACCCGATGTGATTAAGATATCTCCGTGTGCCAGGATGGAGTGCTGGATAGGTACAATAATCATAATTTTCTTCATAATCAACCTCCCTCCCCTAGATTGTGGTTGTCTTCTGGTTTTATCTACTGCTACTAGATGTAGCATTTTTTGCTTTGTAGATCTAATGTGTAATCTCAATATATTAATTGGCAAAATCACGAGGGTGATGACAGGCACTCACGATCTCCTAAAGGGCAAGTAGCGTGATTGTTCAAATCCACTTCATGTTTTGCTGTCATCTTTACCTGATCATGGCCATGATATCCTGTTTTTCTCTGGATTCATTGAAACCTTCCTGAACTAATTGTTTCAGGCACTTTCAGGCACAACTGTAATATTCAATTGTTTAATTTTAAACCTAAAATCTCTTTGTCAGTGGTTTGAAACTTTTCACTTACCTTTCATTTTACTTGTATTTTTTTTAATGTTTTGTAACATTCAATGGTTTAATATGCTGTAGTGCATGCATGTATTCTAGACAAGCAAAATTTTGGAAAAAAAAAATACAGAAAAGGCAATATTTCGTGTTCAACTTGCTAGCTGGTCAGTTCTAACTACTAACAGTCATTTTGGTTTCTCTCTTGTTTAGTGTTCATTTTTCAATTATAGCATGAGCGGTGTATTTTTTTTCCCAACTGCTGACACACTTCACTTCCATGGTTCATACATATGACTTTTGTTGTCTGCTCCTTTTTTTTTACCAAGTTCATGGGCTATGTGAAATATGTTTTGGTCTAATTGATTTTGAGTGAATTGACCATGCATTATCATGTCTTTCTGTTTTAATGGTGTTTATGGTTGTCTGTGTTTATGAAACTTGATCTGTGATGTCTGCAGCCAAATGGATCATAAACGAAATATTTTCTTACTTCCACCGAAGATAGAAGAAATATCTGGATTCATATGAGTTAATTTTTTTATTTCTCTAATTTTTCAGATCCATTCTCTATGGCCCCTCAAAAAGCACTTGAAACAATTGGGAAAACATTGAAACTTCAGTATGAGAGGTGGCAACCAAGGGTGAGAAGATTTAGTTTTTACTTGTATTATTGGGTGGGTTATATAATGCTTTTTCATGATATTAGAAATGAAGAATTTCTTGTTGACATTGAACACCTCCAGTTAGCAATTCATTTTTTCCCAATTTCATGCTCAGGTATTTGGCTCTAATGAAAAATTGAAAATACTAATCCAACTAAAACAAATGGATTTACTTTATCTAATTGTTCTGAATTTGTTGAATGAAATGTGGACAAATTATTTCAAAGTTATTTTAATTGCTGAAATAAGATGGCTATGGTCTTTCTGGATAAGGTAATAAAATTGGGAAGGAATCTGTTTTTAGGCCTTTTGTTTTGTGGCCCGTGCGCGCGTGTTAGAGGGAGGTAGGGAGGGAGGTGGTTTCAATCTGTCAATGTATTAAATACCTTGCTCTCTATTTCATATTTTGATTTTTTAAGATTTGGAATTAAGGCCTTCTTTTAGAGGTTTCATATGCATCTGCATTTCTCCTTCAAGGCTGCCCTGACATAGTTCTGGAATTCCGTCAATGTGTTTAATACCGTGCACTCTATTTCATATTTTTATTTGTTAAGATTTGGAAATAAGGCCTTCTTTTAGAGTTTTCATATGCATTTGCATTTCTTCAAGGGTGCCATTACCATTGTTTGGATTCTCATGTATTTATTTTTCTAGCTCTACTTTGATCCCTCATTCTAAGAGCCTAATTTGTTGAAATATGGGCAGGCTCACTACAAGATCCATTTAGATCCCACCGTGGAAGAAGTGAGGAAACTTTGTACTACTTGTCGCAAATATGCCAAGTCTGAAAGGGTTCTTTTTCATTACAATGGACATGGTGTGCCAAAGCCAACTGCTAATGGTGAAATTTGGCTATTCAATAAGGTTTCATTGCGGATCTGAAGTTCTTTCCATGCCTTTTATTGTTCATCATCTGTTGGAATTCTTTCTTCTTCTTATTATGCCATTTGATCCAGAGTTATACCCAGTATATCCCATTGCCAATCAGTGACCTCGATTCCTGGTTGAAGACACCATCAATATATGTTTTTGACTGCTCTGCTGCTGGGATGATTGTCAATGCGTTCATAGAGGTACCTAATGCTGTCTACTATCTATTCATGTTGGGCATTTTGTTTATCCGTGGTATAGAAATTGGTCATGTTTTTCTTCAGTTCTCTGACTTTAAGTGCAATGTTTTATGTTCTTCTTTCTTGCTTCAGGATTGGAGTACATCTTCTGGGGCTTCCACAAGGGATTGCATCCTACTTGCAGCCTGTGAAGCACACGAGACTCTTCCTCAGAGTGCTGAATTTCCTGCTGATGTGTTTACGTCGTGCCTCACCACACCCATCAAGATGGCTTTGAGATGGTGACTTTTCTTTTCACTATTGGTTGTTAATTATTTTTTCATTTTGAAACTTTTCTATTGTTGGCATGACTGAACTTTGGCCCGTGTTCCTTGTCTTCGGTAATGAATCTTCTACGCCAAAGCATCTTAATGTTTATTGATACCGTTTTTCCATGAGTTCCTTCCTTATGCTTTTTAGGTTTTAATTTTTTTTAATGTTTTAGTACTTCGCTGAGTATACAGCATCATTTGGCCACTGATATCCTGTGTCATTATAGTTTTATTTTTTTCCCCAATGTTATCGAGTTATTAGCATATCTCAATCATGGCTACTGCCAGCCTAGGGAAATATATTAATCCCTGTTCTTCGAGTTTGGATGATGGTCAAATTTGTTGCCAGAAATGCAGCAACCTTCCTAGTAACATTTGAGATAATAAAAATCATGAAGGATTGTGCTTATTTTTAGATGGCTACTGCCAGCCTACGGAAATAAATTAATCCCTGTTCTTCGAGTTTGTATGATGGTCAAATTTGTTGCCAGAAATGCAGAAACCTTCTTAGTAACTGTACAGGGGAGTCCCGTATACTATATTTGTTTGATGGGTTGAACCCAGCTCGACTGCACCCGCCCGTTGGCTGACCTACAAAATGGGCACACACGTGAACTACCCGGCGGCGTCTCGCCGGATGCTACTCCGACGATCAAATTAGCGAGGATGAAGGAATATGAGGGAGAATATACTGTGCGTCAAGGTTGGTTTTTTGTTACTTACTTGGTAAGGGAGTCTCTTTTCCCTTTTATAATGCATGAGAATGTAGTTTCTCTCCCCCAATCTCATGATTACTTCTCCTGCCACATGTTCCCTCGACCTACTCTGCCACCTGACACCTGCTCTGCCACCTGACAGTGCTGACTGACTCCTGACGGTCACATCGCCGTGAAAGATATTAGCTCGGCCCTGCCCAGGCCGAGCTCTTAATACTAAACGCTTCTCTCGAGGTCATAGGGCACTTGATAGCTGGGGCATCCGGTCTATTCGTATTTAATGCTACCGTGGCCACGGTCAAATCACATTCAATGCGTTGTTAGAGCATTAATGTGACTCAAGACCGAACCATATTGAACCTTCGTCCCTACAGCTCGGCCCACTGCAGTCCCCTGCTATGGTCGGAGTAATTTCACATAAATGGCCCTTTATGGACCTCCCTTACTCGGGTTTGGGCCTCGATCCATCCCCGGGTTTGGGCTTTGGCCCATCCCTCTTCAGTAACATTTGAGATAATAAAAATCATGAAGGATTGTGCTTATTTTTAGAGTTTCCCTTGTGGCTCTGTCTCACTATTGGTTTCAAGACTGGTTTTTGCTTTTGTGACTGAGTTTTGGTTATTTCCTGCTTTAATGTGGATTTTCCCTATGTTGAAGCTACGAGTTTTTTTGTTTCGGCTACTGATGTGATAGTAATTTGTCATGTGCAATTGAATGCTTGCCTTGCCCTGGCCGTTTAAAATTATTCCGAGTTTTAGCTATTCTTTTTTTTGGGGGGGCGGGGGGGTTCTAGGATTTAAATTTCTGCTTATTGCGTGGAATCTGGCAAGTAATGGTTGTATGACTTTGCCTCAATTTTTTGCTTTAACCAGTGGTTTTTGTCCCTCAAGTTATGTGGACACACATTTTTTTGTCCCTCAGGTGTATCACTTGTTATCTTTGAGGTTGGCTGAATGTTCTTTTAATGATTCTTTTGTCTACTTCTTGCTATGCCACTCTTTTAAAGACAATATTTTATTCTAAAGGTTACTAATTCTTCAATCTTTAAGCAGATATTATTGGGAATTTTTCTTTGTATGATTTTCAGTTTTTAAATAGTTCATCCGCTGTTATGGTTTTGGATTTTTTGGCTTGATTTTTGTTTTATTGGATGGTCTTCATGCTATTTTTGAAGATACTTTTTTATAGAAATAAGAGCTGTATTCTGCCACTTGAGATGTGATTGTTGTGTTTGACTTGCTTTTTGAGTTAATATTCTTGATATTTATTATCATTCACAGTTTTTGTCTATTCTACTTAAATAATTTATAAATAGAAAACTGTCTTGACTATTAAAAGGGACTGAATTCATAGATAAATACTGATGCAATACAGAACAGAGTTATAGTAGCAGCATGTCACAGAGCAATACAAAGATATATTATCAGCTTGTCACAGAGAACTATTGTTGATTATTTAACAATCATTGATGCAATTTAAGCGGTTTGTAGCTTGAATGATGCGGATTGGGGAACAGAAAGGATCACCCTATAGTTTTCAAAATGTATGTATATTTGAATTGTGTAATCTTTATTTATTTTAGGTTTTTGTTTATTATTTATTTATTATTCTAGGATTTATCATGTTAAGGATTTGCTTTAGAAAGGTTTGTTTTGATAGGGTTTGTTTGGTTATGATGAGATTATTTTTATTTCGTACTTATCCTTCTGCTATCTTAAGTGTCTTTTCAATCGACTCTTAAGCTTGAATTGGTGCGGATTCTAGTTCATACCTATGTGGGGATTCCTAAAGATTTGTTCTTGATTGTTCTGCATATGCACACCTAAGAAAATGCACTTTCCACTCTTGATATGTTCTGTGATTCTGTTATTCCACTCTGACCCCATATTCCTCTGTGGGTGCTTGTTTGCCTTCAGTTTTTCATTTTGGTCTCGGATCTTGGCCTGTTTGCTTAGCAATTTTTTTTGTGCAAGGCTGGTCATTACTTGGATGAGGATTGAGGCCGCCTTCTTTTTTAAACTTTTTGTTTGGATAGAAAGGGTAGGAGTGTTTAGTTCTTATAAACTTTTTAGTGGGTAAATAAACAAAGCATTTCCTGTTCTGCCTTTTGTATTAAATTGGTTGTTGATGCTCTTTCATTCATTCTCGTGCTTGTTATAATTCTTACTTATAAAGATATGGTTTCCTACAGTGCTTACATTGGAGGTGTATTAACATCTAAACCATTAATAATATTCATGTTAAGGGGAAAGATGAATGCTTCTTTTCGCCCACATTGCATTTGTTTTACACTAAAAAACAGTTCTTGTGTAGGCTGAAAAGAAGATGTTTCAGATGGTTTTCTGGAGCTGAATAGTTGGTGGTTGGCTTATGGTGTTAGAAGTTGCAACTTATTCTAAAAGTTTAATTGTTCTGAGATGCATCAGTTGTTTAACAATGTTAGCAATATTAGCAATATTAGCACTGATTAACTTATTAGCAATGTCTTTCTGTTCGGACTGGTATTCAGTACTTATTTTCGTTGCTTTACTTTATCAATTTAAAGAGTTTACTCTTTATATTGATTGCTGATACATGTGATCTTATTCTTCATTCCTTTCAAATTAATTATGCATTTTTTATTGGTGTTTTCAGATTGTCATGCTTTGGTTTTTCTTCTGAATTATAGTTTTAGAGTTAATTGTCATTTGTTTTCTTCTTTGAACTATGACTGGCTTTGTGAGCAATGCCCTGTATGGTGTCTTGAGTGCTTCTGATGGTTGGCTGCTTTTGTTACCATGATCTTTGTATCTGCTGCCTTGTGTGTTCTATTATTTATATATAGGCTAGTCAATCATTTGCTTATTGTGTTATGTGTCACAGGTTCTGCACTCGTTCATTGCTTCGTGATTCTCTTGATTATTCGCTTATAGATAGAATTCCTGGTCGTCAAAATGACCGTAAAACACTTCTAGGGGAACTGAATTGGATTTTTACGGCAGTGACAGACACAATTGCTTGGAATGTCCTTCCGCATGGTAATGAAAGCTGCATACTGATGGCGTTTTGCTTGGTGCACTTGCGATTGTGCTTTTTGGTTATTACTCTTTTTTCCCCCTTTTGTGTTACTGAGAACACAATTTTGCGTGCTTGCAGATCTTTTTCAGAGACTATTCAGACAAGATCTGTTAGTTGCCAGTCTGTTCCGAAATTTTTTACTTGCTGAAAGAATAATGCGTTCTGCAAATTGCTCCCCGATTTCATATCCTATGTTGCCCCCCACACATCAGCATCATATGTGGTATCTAGTGTATATATTTGTTTGAAGTTTATTTATTTCATGTTCATGTATTTTGTTCTCAATCCATTTAACTTTCTGCCTTATAGGGATGCCTGGGACATGGCAGCTGAAATCTGTCTTTCTCAGCTTCCAACTTTGGTTGAGGATTCCAATGCTGATTTCCAGGTGTTTTTACTTGAAATTTTCTCTCTCTCTCTCTCTCTCTCTCCCCCCCCTCCCCCTCCCTCTCCCTCTCCTCCTCAACCCAATCTTTTGCATCCTATATCTTGCTTTTGACAAAATTATCTTCACGTAGAAATAAGATGCTTTTAGCTTTCTATACTTTTTGGATGTTCTTCATTATGGAGTGATATTATCTTCATTTTGTTTCAGCCGAGTCCTTTTTTCACAGAGCAGTTAACAGCTTTTGAGGTGTGGCTGGATCATGGATCTGAACTTAAGAAACCGCCTGAGCAGTTGCCTATTGTTCTTCAGGTGTGGCTCTTTCCATGGTCCTTATAAGCTGCAGGACCATAATTTGGTCTTTCTTTTTTTATTTTGGTGATTTTAAATAAATTTTTTGGGATGTAGGTTTCATGATTTCAGAATCTCCTGTGAAGTTCTGTTTCTTTAGTTTTTGATTGGTAAGGTGGGGTCAAAATATTTGCTCTTTATTGCAATACACTGACCAAACTGATAATCATTTGGTCAATGCATCAATATTCTGTTCAAGTCTTCTGATGGGTATCTGACTTGTTCAGTTTTAATGTTTTGGTAGGAAAGTCTGTAATTTGGAGTAGTATAATAAGGCTTGTGTGAAATATTTTAATGTTTTGGTAGGAAAGTCTGTAATTTGGAGTAGTATAATAAGGCTTGTGTGAAATATGTTGAGGTTTTAAATGTTTTTTATGAAATGAATATAAATGAATGACAATGCAGGTCTGACTGTTTCTGATGACATTTGCCCGGAAAAGCATTAAACGCGAAAATTGCCATTTGCTTGGCCATCTATTCGCTACTAATGATAATTGGCCTTGTATGGGTTGGCTAAACTTTTTTCCTTTCAGCGTAGTGGTTGCTTCATTGTTGATTTTGGATAATTACCTTAACTAGCATTTCTGTTTATCCACAATGTGCTATGCAAACATTGTTCATGCATTTTTGTCTCTTTTTATTCGGAATCTATTATTGACTGCTCTGCTTGCGCAACACAAGTGTGATTTATCCTTCACGGACCACTTTTCTACCCAACAAGCTCCAGCTCAAAAGCAAAAAGCAATGGATGTTTCAAGTGAAACTTAGAGTTCTCAATGAAGGACGCGTTAGCTCTTTAGAAAGATTTCAGGGCCTTTTAGGCTTTACTAATAACATACTTGGGGACTTTCTCAGGATGGGAGATACGGATTGGCTGTAGGATCAGATTGTCTTGGTGAAAAGTAATCTTTAGGATGATTGTATGCTGTTTTGACAAATTGGTGGAACTTCTCGTGGTGAAGATGGTGTGTGGCATCGTGGTGGTGGTTGTAACATGGTGGACTGAAGGCAAAAGCAGGCAGTCATTGCATCAGCCTCAGCAGTGGTCATGGATATTGCAATCCTATGGTTGCTTCATGCTAATTTTCTCGAGTAAGGGCATATAGATTAGCATACCACCACCTTGGGTAACTAAAGTAAGAATACAGTCGATTGGATGACCTGCTTCACAATCCACAAATAGGTTTAAGTGCATTTTCACCTCTAGCATATCAGTTCAGTACAAAGAAAGTGAAAGAAACTAGGGAGCCCAAAATTCTTTTGAAAATCTGGCAATCTCTTCTGTCCAAACTTAAGCTAAGATTTGTTGTCAAGAAAAAGATGACTATGTTATGCAGTTATGACCTTTTCCCCCCCTTGTATGTTGGGTTAAACTTGATTTTCCTCGGGCATTATTGATCTATATGCTTTCTTTTTGGTTTTCATTTTGTGTGGCTTGTTGTTTTTACTTTTTCTATAAATTTGATGACCACTAATCAAAGTGCCCTTATGCCGTAGGTTTTACTAAGTCAATGTCACCGGTTTCGTGCATTGGTGCTTCTTGGAAGATTCCTCGATATGGGGCCCTGGGCCGTAGATCTGGTAGTTTTCTGCGTGTTGCTGTTTGATTTTCTTTCCCTTATTCCGTTTATGCACATCAGTAGACAATGACATCTCATTAAATAATGTGCTTGAATAAAATTTCTGTTCTTGTAGGCCTTGTCTGTCGGTATATTTCCATATGTTCTAAAGCTGTTGCAAACTACTACTCCAGAGCTACGACAGATTCTCGTGTTTATATGGACAAAGATACTTGCACTTGATAAGGTTTATACATAAGTGTTTCTGATTTGCTGGCTATCTTTGCATCGATTTTGTCACTATAATCAGAAGATAAAATTTTATTATCTTAATCAGGAGATAAAATTTTTATTAGCCTAGCGTGTTGCATTTTCATTGTTCATTCTTCCCCTTCCTTTTTTAAATTATTTGTGTATTTGATTCTCCTTGCATTTGTACCCTTCCTTTTCTTGGAATTATGTTTTCTCATTTTTCTTTTTCTGGATAATAGTCATGCCAGGTTGACCTAGTAAAGGATGGGGGTCACACATACTTCATAAGGTTTCTTGACAGTGTGGAGGCATATCCAGAACAGCGTGCAATGGCTGCATTTGTTTTGGCTGTTATTGTAGATGGGCACCGTCGAGGACAAGAGGCCTGTATTGAAGCTGGTTTGATATATGCATGCTTGAAGCACCTTCAGAGTTCAACTCCAAATGATGCACAAACTGAACCCCTATTTCTTCAGTGGCTTTGCCTCTGTCTTGGAAAACTGTGGGAGGATTTTACAGAGGCACAAATAATAGGTTTGCAGGCAGATGCCCCAATTGTATATGCACCTCTACTCTCTGAACCCCAACCAGAGGTCTCCCCTTTATTTCATCGATTATTTATATTTTAGGAAACATCACTATTGAGGAATACATTTAGTTTTCATACCTCCATAATTGTAGGGGTAACTTCATTTCAGGTAAGAGCATCGGCTGTTTTTGCGCTTGGCACTCTACTTGATGTTGGATTTGACTCATCTAGAGATGCTGTTGGTGGTGAGGAGGAAGATGATGATGAAAAAGTTAGAGCTGAGATTAGCATTGTAAAGAGCCTTCTGAATGTTGTTTCCGATGGAAGCCCACTCGTAAGGGCTGAGGTTGCTGTAGGTATGGTGACCCTCAGCCTGTTTTTCACGTGGTAGAATTCTCAATTGCTTCCATGATAAATATTTCTTTCCACCATTTCTTTGAAACAACTAATAATTGGAGTTGATTTCTGCTGATTTAAAAGTTGACAAAAAATAGTGTTAAAAGTTGTAAACATTGGTGGCATGCAGTCTATTGCTTTCCCTTTTCATTTTTTCGTTCACCTAATACTTCGTTAGACTATACTTGCAGCGCTCATAAAGTGATTTTAAAGGCAGGATGTTTAAAAGTAACATCTGGCAATACAATTATTGATAAATGATACATTTTTTTATGTTCAGTTACATCATTGGGGATCAAAATAGTCTCAAGGGTAATTTCATGCATGTCTTGTTAGTTCTAAGTGTAATGTAGAATATGTAGTTTTGTTGGTGATTGTCTTGCCACAACCAAATCAAATTCCCAAGTTAGTGAATAATGGAGTAGATCGGGCGGCTTAAGGTGGCTGAAATATTTTTGATACTGCACCTAATACTGTTATGTAACGTGGTTGATACAACAAGTTTAGTTTTTCTCAAGTGGTTGTCTTTCTTTTTTCCTTTTCAGACATTAAATGTGATGTCCTTTGACATTGAGTGGTTAAGTATGCAAAAATGACTAGTTTTTATTTTTAAAAAATCAATTTCTACATCTATTTTAATTGTCTTTATGTCAATTAGGTCTTTCATCATCTTGTGCTTTTGAATATATAACAAATATTTACATTTAGTAGTCAAGGAAAACTAAAACATTAGCAAATACGATATTAAATCAGCCTACATTATTGCTGTTCAATACAGCCCAGTTCATTTGTGGAACCATTTCATGTAGGGCATTCATTGTAATGTTTTCTGTGAACTTCTCTGCGTGCATGTCAAAGCACATGTATATTGCATGTAGGGCATGCATTGTAATGTTTTCATCATCTTGGATTTGGGAGGGGTGTTGCTATGTGTTGAGATCATATCTTCCTCCTTCAACAGCTCTGGCGCGTTTTGCTTTTGGCCACAACAAGCACTTGAAGTATATAGCTGCGGCATATTGGAAACCTCAGTCTAACTCTGTGCTCAGTTCATTACCTACTTTGGCCATTAAGGGTACTGGAAGTGGTTATACTACAACGCAATACATGCCTCAAGGAAGTATGGGTCCTTCCCTAATTGGCCCTCTGTTGAGAGTTGGTGGGGACAACCAATCAGCAGTCCGAGATGGGAGGGTCTCCACCAGTAGCCCCCTTGCTACTTCTGGAGTAATGCATGGATCTCCGTTGTCTGACGATTCCTCCCAACATTCTGGTTCGGGCATACTCAATGACTGCGTGAGCAATGGGGTTGTACACCATACAAAGCCAAGACCTCTATACAATGCATTGTATTCACAATGTGTATTGGCTATGTTTACATTGGCAAAGGATCCATCACCACGCATTGCTGGCCTAGGTCGGCGAGTACTATCCATTATTGGGATTGAACAAGTGGTGACGAAATCTGTGAAATCCACTTGCAGCAGTGTTCGTCCGGGCGAATCCATAACTCCAACTCCAAGTCTTGCTGGCCTAGCCCGTTCATCTTCATGGTTTGATATGAATGGAGGTAATATTTGCTATGTTTTTGCATCATAACAATGTTTCTGGATTTCCCAACCAGTTCTTGACCAAGGACTTCCCCCATAGATTTGGGTTGTTAACAAATCGGAATTGGTGTCAATCTGGGATGTCTGAATTGAAATATGAATGATGCAAATCTTAGACAAACATAACACATAAGGGTTTGTATTTGAATTATCCAATTTACATATGTATGTGTATATATGCACTTTGATATTAAATCATTAAGTATAATGGATTTGCATCGTAATCGAATCAATCTGTCGCTGTAAGTTTGACTTAGATTTGGATTCAAATCGCGAGCCTGAGTAGTGCCAATGACAATTTTAATTTGGTTGGATCTTGTTCCGACCTTTTGGCATTCTATTACAGCCTCCGTCGCCAAGCAATTATCCATCCAGCTCACTTAATGCAAATAGTTAATGTTGAAATGATAATCCTTCGACTAATTAGCTCCAACATGTCTTCTAGTGTTTTGAGTTTTAAGTTTTGACATCTAAAGTATTTAGGAAATTTAGATCCAACCTTCCGTTGCATGGTTTCCATCCACACCATGAGATTTGAGTATGGTTTAGTTTCCATTTTTATATAGTTCCATTGTAATTTTGGATCTATAAGTTGGGTCCAGCCTGGCATAAGAGGGGCCACCATTTTATATACCCAAAATAACTTAAGTGACTTAAGTGATAGCAACAAAAAAATCTTGCACACCATGACACCTGGTTACCTGATTACGTCTGAGGTGGATGCTGCCAAGTCAATTTGGGTGGCCTTGCCAGAACAATTATGCATTCACATTAATTTTGCTTAAAATGGCATTTTAAAGTCAACTTTGTGACATTATATCCTAACATGATCTTTTTGGTTGCTCCTGTTATCTTCTTCTTATGTTTTCTAAGTGGGAATTTTCCTTTTCCAATTTGGTTGACAGGACATTTGCCCCTTACATTTAGAACTCCTCCGGTTAGTCCTCCTCGTCCGAGTTACTTGTCAGGAATGCGAAGAGTTTGTTCGCTAGAGTTCAGGCCACACTTAATGAATCCTCCAGACACTGGATTAGCTGATCCACTTTTAGGTTCTGGTGGAGCTTCCGGGGCTTCGGAGCGTAGTTTTCTTCCGCAATCATCTATCTACAATTGGAGTTGTGGTCACTTCTCAAAGCCACTTCTTACAGCAGCAGATGATAGTGAAGAAATGATGGCTAGAAGAGAGGAGAGAGAAAAATATGCGTCGGGCCACATAGCAAAATGCCAGCATTCTTGTGGGTCCTCTTAATAATTGTTCTTATAATTTCTTAATGATCTTATTTTTTTCCATAATATTTTGTTTCTGGTATTGAGTCCTCTGAAGTACTTGGTCTTTAGTTCTGTTTCTATTCTCTTAATTATCTTTCATTCCATAATCAGCAATAATTTTGGCTCATTTTCTTTGTCAGCTATTAACAAATTACACAATCAAATTGCTAGTTGGGATACAAAATTTGAGTCGGGTACCAAAACAATTTTGCTGCAACCTTTCTCTCCGGTCGTTATTGCTGCAGATGAGACTGAACGAATCAGGTATGCGAGCTTCATTTTTCTTCTTTTTTTGTTTGGGGGTGAATTTTATTGCCAAAATCCTAATTGTATACTGATAATTAGAACGAAGCATGTCAGTGTCTTTTCCAATTGCTATAATGTACTGATTCCATACCAGCTAAGACATCTTGGTGATCTCTGGTTTGGTGATGCTGATTTGTTTTGTCTTTCGTTCACTGAATCATATCACTGATGTCAATTTTGGATGGGGTTCTTTAAATTGCTTAACTTGGGCACAACTATTAACCGTTCACTGGTTGATTATTTCAAACTTTCGCACAATTATTTTTGAAATACTTAAAAGTGAGCTGCATCGAAATAAAATAGACTGCTCAACTAGATGAGGTTTTGCATCAGTGAAGTGGCGTCCATACTTTGTTGAAATGGTTTGTTCACTCTGATTCCGGCTGCTGTCTTTTGTTTTGTATTAACTTCTTGGTACATATATATCTTTTCAGGATATGGAATTACGAGGAAGCTACACTGCTCAACAGTTTTGACAATCATGTTTATCCTGACAAGGGAATGTCAAAGCTCTGCCTTCTGAATGAGCTCGACGACAGCTTGCTTCTTGTTGCCTCGTGTAGATTTCTGAACTGGTGTATTTGATCATTTTCATGGTGTTTATGAATGTTCTTTCTGTATTTGTTTTTAACTGAACCTAACTTCTGGCATGCATGTGCAATGCAGGTGACGGGAATATCCGAATTTGGAAAGATTATACTTCAAGGGGTAAGCAAAAACTTGTTACTGCGTTCTCTTCAATACAAGGTCATAGACCTGGCGTGCGAAGTGTGAATGCTGTTGTGGAATGGCAGCAGCAGTCTGGATATCTGGTACATGCTTTACTCCTTAATGTAATATTTAGAAACATTAGGACATAAATCTTTCTTCCTGCTAAAATTTTTCATTCATTATCTGTTGATGGATTTGTTTAATGTTGCTACTGCTAGTATGCTTCTGGTGAAATTTCATCCGTTATGGTTTGGGACCTGGATAAAGAGCAGCTTGTTAATTCTGTTCCTTCCTCATCAGATTGCAGCATCTCAGCTTTGGTGGGTTTTTTTTAATCTCTAACTTTTACGTTTTTTACGTTATTCAATTTTGTTGATTTATTGATGTCTCTGCTTGACTTGGTTTCCTCATTTTCTTTTCTTTTATTCTCTTGTTCTTCAACTCTGATCTTTTTCTTCCTTTTTGGAACTTGCTATAGGTTATCTTCTGCGAGTTTGCAATAAAACCTTTTAAAAAGCAAGACCTATGGAATATGGCCAGTTTGCAAACAAATTACTTTATAAAAAAGGGATGCAGTTATTAAATTGTGCAGTATATGGAAATTTTGATATGTTTTGGCTATTTTAATGTGAAGGAAAATGTATGGTGTGAAACCATTTTCCACTTAGTACTGATTGAGTCTGCGGCTATGGGAATTTAAAGCAAAATAAAAAGATAATAAAACAATGTGGGGGTGTTGGTTTTTCTTTTTGGCATGCGCTTGGGCATGAATGCAAAGACTGTTGAATGTTGTTGTGGACCCTTGTGCACATAATACAACCTTTTTTTGGGGTTATCTCTTCATTATTCAGATTATTTAGGGAGAATGGCCTTCCACCATGGTCCGCGTAACCAGTATCTTTTCCCAATTTCCATGTTTTCACTTCTGCTGTTACTATTTAAGTTCTTTTTTGTGCTGCACTAATCTTGTTACTGTTAATGGCAATGTTTGCATTTGTTTAATGGGCATATTTGTTGATGCTTCTGTAGTCTGTTTCACAAATCCATGCGGGTCAATTTGCGGCTGGCTTTGTGGATGGTTCTGTCAGACTGTTTGACATTCGAACCCCTGAATTGTAAGCAATTTCCTCAGTGTTCCCTGACTTGATAATTCTCCACTGATCTTTTCATTCTCATAAGCATTAATACTGCAATGATATCCACTCTTTTTAGTCCTATAAATCTATGTATTATGCAATTTGCCTTGGGATGCTCTTGTTCCACGAACATAACTATGAGAAAATGTCTCCTATCAATGGATTTAAGAAGATTTATTTATTTATTTATTTGTCTATTTCTTAAATTTTCAAATATCTCAAATTGTGATAGTGTATTTTTCCTGTTGTTCAGATCCTTAGTATTCATCTAGTATTCATCTAAATTTTCTAATAATTGACATCCAATCTTATTGACCGTCATTAGCACTTCTTTATTTTGTCCATCTTAATCTGGATTATCCAGGCTTGTATGTGAAACACGGCCACATGCCCAGAGAGTAGAAAGAGTTGTTGGGATCGGCTTTCAACCTGGACTTGATCCGGCAAAGGTAGAAAGCACCTTATTTAATATTTATTACAAAAGTTTGGCTAGTAATTTTATGGTTGTAGTAAACCGATGTAGTTATGCTCTTCCCATTCTAAATCACGTCAAACTCAGCAGTTTTGTACTTGTTTTATACTCAGATTGTCAGTGCATCTCAAGCTGGTGACATACAGTTCCTTGATACCAGACGTCAGAAGGATACGTACTTGACCATTGATGCTCACAGGGGCTCTCTTACAGCTTTAGCTGTTCATCGGCATGCTCCCATTATTGCCAGTGGCTCGGCCAAACAGCTCATCAAAGTCTTTAATTTGGAGGGTGAACAATTAGGGAGCATAAGATATTACCCGACCTTCATGGCCCAGAAAATAGGTTCCGTAAGTTGCCTCACTTTCCATCCCTATCAAGTGCTGCTTGCTGCTGGTGCTGCTGATGCTTGTGTCTCTATCTATGCTGATGAAATATTGCCTGCAAGATGAATAGAAAGACATCCATTTATATCTCTGAATGCCATTACAATCCCGAGGCAGCACAGGGGCACGACCATGCACTGAAGAGTTAATGTAACGTTTTGGGCTCCAGAAGGATTGGGTTTGACTGATTCTGCTGCTCCAGTTCACGCATATTTATGGAAAAACACGACGGGCGGGGTTCAAAGTGTATGGTATATATTCATTAGCCTCCATAGTTGAGGGTCATACAAGTTGGGAAGAAATCCAGCATATTCTTGGAGGCTCTCACAATAATCTGATCTTTAGGTAAAAATGATGTAAATATTTCCTTTCCTTTTTCTTTTACGCTTCCCCCTTTTTCTCGTGTGTTATATATGTTTTCTCCCATCCCCTTGTTCAATTTGTAAAAGCAGCAAATTCCTTGCTATTATAATGTAAGTTTATTTGACAGGCAGATTTATTTCGATTGTTTATTCCTCCAAAGTTGGGGTCTTACATACTGTACAGCCCAGGCCTCTAGATTCCTCGGATTTTGGAGTCTGGATATGCTTTAGTCTTAAAACTCCATGAGAGCTCATTTGCAATCTTAAGGTGGCTCCCATGTTTGAATTTTGAATTGAACTAATCTGAAATTTGAATTGAACTAGAAAATCCAATTGATGTTCTGTTTGGATAAATTTGGCAGTTTAGCTTATATTGTCTTTTTTTTTTAAAACTAATTTTTTCAATCTTTGAATCAAAATTCTTTTTGTGTTCATTTTTGTCGCGATGAGATAAATGAAACAAGTAATCTTCTCAATCAAAATGTCAGAAGACAGAAAATGCTGCCAGTTGAAATGGGCACTAAAAGTTGCTTACTTGCATCTGCAGTTGTTTGAGAACCTAATTCCCGCTCAGAAGTTGATCCAAAACTACCATTGAAAAGAAAAACCATTGTCTTGAACTCTTCTGACTTAAACCACTAATATCAAACTCGTTCTTATTGCAATTACACAACTAACCTAAAGGATTGTATATACACGCTGTGTTGCCATGACTTCCTCCCACACACCGTACTTTGGCTGCTGGTTGTCTGAAACCTGCCCTCTCCATTGCCAAGAACATTAAGATCTTCAAACAATCTTTCTGCAGGAGTTACGGTAGTAGGTTCTGGGCTCACCCTTGGCTCTCCATTCATGGGTAATCGTGATACATTGCTTCCTCTTGCTTCCTCTTGCGGGGAACGAGTAGAAATGCTGCACGGGTCTTTCCCCTTGCAAAGATGTATTAGACGCACTTGCCTTGGCTTGTGGAGTTGAAAACACGACATGAGTTGTGGATAAATGATTCCGGTTGCTGAAGTAACCAGGAGTTGGTGCCCATGGAGGATGGTAGGCAGATGAGTTCTGGGGATATTGAGGTTGAGTTTGAGGCTGTAGCTGTGATGGGATTGGGGTTGGGCCCAGGGAACAACATAATTGTTGAAGGGCAATTGTCCCTGTTTTTGAGGAAAAGCCTGGGAAGCATAGGGATACCATTGCATGGTTGGGTAAACAGGTGTTTGATGAATGTTCTGAGAAGAGGCTGCACGAGCGTCGGGCGTTGGAGGAGGGGCTATAATAGTTGACAAGGTGATGCTCAAAAGGTCAATCTTGTCTTGATCTTTTCTAGTCCTCACTGATGCAGGTGGATCAGTCAGAGCTAATGCATTGCTTGGAACAGGACCTCGGGTTGCTGGTATGGATGATATCGCCTTGTTGCTAACATTGACACAAGTAAAAATCTCAATAATTCCAGCAGATGTGCCTTCAGATGTATTTGACTGTCTATTGGAATGCCTGCACAAAGCATGAAAAATACCAATTCTGATACATACAACAAGAATATATGCTAACCAACACAAAAGTAGTGCAAAGTCATCTTCCTCTTTTTCAACCTGGCTATTTGTTGCAGCAAAAGTTGCTGCAGTGTGTTTAACATTTGGTGATTGGCTGGGTTGGGTTCTTTAACTTCTGAAGGTTTGTGGGTGGAATCATGTGCATCGACTGATCGGGGGCTAAATTTCTTAATTGAGTAGGAAAGGGAGAACCAGAAGCTATAGCATTGCACTCTGCAGGCTATCATTTAAATCGAGACCCTGACCAAGAAGTTCATCACTGCCACAGCAACAGCCAAAACCACAAAGACTTCTGACAAATCCGTGAGACAACAATGCGCTATAAGATGAATGCACAAGGAAACAGATGCAGTGTGCTAACTAATACATAGAAATGCACAAGCGAAGTGTTGAAAATTGGAGAAATGGGTGGAAAATAATAGAGTTATGATTAGAGAACTTTAACTTACCCAGTTGTAGTCAACATTTGCATTAGCTTCTTCTGGTTGGAATACTGAGCCTACTTCGGAAGCAACTAAGTTGCTTGAATCAATGGCTATTGTAGGTTGTGTTGCTAGGTACGCTCCAGAGAATGCTACAAGTGAAACCTGGTAAAGGAAAGCTGGGACTGCCGGACCGACGAAGATGCTATTGGTGGTCTGGAATAAAAAGAGTTTCATATATATTATTAAATCTGGAAGATATCATATTTGACCACTTATTTAACTTTGGTCATTCCTTTTCGGGAGATCTACAACATTCGTCATAGAATTTATGCTTGAAAAACTACGAGCGTCAAAAGAAAATGAATTATGAATCACAAAGAGGAAATATGATACAATAAGAAGAAGGGAGTTATAGGAAAACCAGTGTGTGCAACCAAAGTCGACTCCTCGCCTTAAATTTTCTATCTCAGGTGCCATGGCTTCATCAATCCTAGTCGAAGAATTGCTTGGCATTCCATAACCTGCTTGAGCATGTCTCCGAGTTGAGTGAGTAACAGGTGGTGGAAATATCGAATAGCATTTTACAGATAGTTATCATATACGTTCTGTTTTTCATAAAGCAATACGAGAAGGATCTTTTTGCGTTACGCTTTAATAGATTGAATTCGAGTTAGCTTGGTTGGCCCTCACCTAGCTATGTTGCTCTCCACTTGTTTTAGTTCCACCCCCGCCATGCAGAGATGGAGCCATGATTATTGTTTAATGAGAGCATATTCTTAAAATTGTAGATATATTTTTAAAACTATAGATATAATGAGAAAGAAAAAATAAATTAAACTGCTACTCAAAAAGTTCATATCTATTTATAATATAAAATTTGAACTTACAACTGACCACGACGACTTTTCATATTTTGAAAATGATACATGATACTTTTATTTTAAATACTATTAAACATCTCTCTCTCGATATAGACAACCAAACTATCATGCATCAATTGATCGCCCATTTTCTTGCGAAGACGGTTCTTTACAATCTTCATTGCGGAAAATATTCTCTCTACTGTGGCAGTTGCAACAGGTCAAATCAATGCCAGAGTTAAAAGCCTGTAAACCAAGGGGTATCTTATATTTTTTTTTTGTCTTAACCATCATCTGAGCGAGATCACAAATTCCTTTTAAATCCAAAAACTCAAGTGTAGAACGTACATTCATGATAAAATTCTCAAGTTGGTCAGAAATTGCTAATCTTTTAATATCAGAAAAGTCTTTTGGGTATAATACGGCAAAACGGGCTAATCTTTCCTTGTCAAAAGTTGCAAATGAAACAGATGGATTTAGACATGCAACACTAACAACTTAGTGTTCACCTCATTAAAACGGTTATTAAGCTATTAGATTTGCATATCTATGACAGTATAAAATGGCTCGATACGATAGTGATGAGAATTTGTCATTTCTTGAGTTCTTCGTCTTGATCTTCCTTGAATAACATATGCTTCATCCATATTAGGCACATTAATTTGATGTTTACAATAAAAAGAAAAAATTTCATCTACTAAAGAACTCCACCCATTGTCCCTCAACATTTGAAGTCGTTGCTTAGATATTTGAACCAATTTCATAACATTTACAATATCTTGATCTCTTCTTTGTAATATTTGCGACAAATCATTTATAATTCCCAATATAGCTCTCATCAAATGTAGATTAAATACAAACTCAAAAGATTGCATTGAGTCCAATAGGCGAAATGCTTCTGCTCTTTGTTCTGAGATGGTCTCATCTTCTACTATTACATCAAGCACATCAATAACAATTGACAACATGCCAATTAAATTAATTCAAGTCCCATAATGCGACCCCAAACGCGTATCACTGGCACGAATAAGAGTATGTTCTTGATTGAGGCCATGCTCACTTGTTATCTTGTCATTATGTAGAGCTTCAACAACTTTAGCAGCTTGCTTTTCTCGAAAAAGATCTCGACGTTTGCATGAGCCTCCCACAACATTAACAATGCTTGAAACTACTAAAAAGATATCTGTCATGTGTATATGATTTTTTGCAACTGACACAAGAGCTAATTGAAGTTAGTGAGCAAAACAATGCACATAATATGCAGACCCATTCTCTTGCAAAATAAGTGTCTTCAATCTATTAAACTCTCCTTGCATATTACTAGCACTATCATATCTTTGTCTGCGCACCTTAGATATGCTTAAGTTGTGTGTTAAAAATAAATTTTCAACTGCTTTCTTAAGTGATAGAGCAGCAGTACTAGTAACATGCTTAATGCCTAGAAAATGTTCAACTACACATCCCTCTTTATTAACATATCTCAAAGCAACTGCAATTTGCTCCATTATTAAGACGTTTCTAGATTCATCAAGAAGTATAGAGAATAACCAATCACCAAGCTCTGCAAGAATAGCATTGGTTGTCTCAATTGCTGCGGCATTAACAATATCTTTTTGAATATCAGGAGATGCCAACTTAAGATTTTCGGGAGCATTTTTAAGTGCAACACAATTGACATTCTCATTTTGTTTTGTAAGAAATTTCAATAGCTCAAGAAAGTTTCCTTAATTAGTTGAATGTTCGGATTCATCACGCCCACGAAAAGGAAGCCCTTGCCGCAAAAGAAATCTAATGCAATCAACTATTGCAGTCAACCGAACCCGATAATCTCTTTTCGCTTCAT
>JAULJZ010000019.1:6020801-6032264 GCA_032270985.1 Heliamphora pulchella | reverse complement strand
CATGTTAGACATTTTAATGAAAAACAAAATAGCTATTATAAAAAATTATCCCAAGTAATTTAACTTTAAAAAAAAATTAAAACTTTTAAAAGCTAAACTTTTTAAACATTCCAAGGCCTTACTAAGATTTGGAAGATTTAATCGGCTATCTTAGGGTCTGGCTAATTTTAAAAATTTAAGCCTCATTTAGGATAATAATTTATTTATTTATTTTTAATTTTAATAATTTTTTATTATTTAATCAAACTGTTATATTTTTTGATTACTCTAATTGAGCCACCAAAGTAATATTTATTTGGATCAAAATATAAAGAAGTTCAAAAAGAGCAAAAGGAAATCAAAATATAACCTAAATTTTATGGGTTTTTTTATTTTTTTATTTTGGTCATTACTAAATCCTTTTTCTGTCTTTTTGATCAAAACAAATTTTAACCAAGATAATTTAGAAAAATAAAATATTTTAACCAAGAAAATAAATGCACAAACAGAATCTTAGAGTCACATTTTGATATGGTAGTTTAAGATCGGCAGAAAGGAACACCAAGTTAATTTTCACTAATCACACATTATAGCAGGTTTTTACATATTTTGAATTCCAATTGCTTTTTTAAAATGCATAAATAAACATGACAGAAAAATTCAGAAACTCCTAATTTTAGTTATCAGAATGCAAAAAGCTCCAATGCTTCGATGTGCACTGTTTACAGATGCACCTAAATATTGCACCATATTTTTTTTTTTTTGGAAAAAAAAATAGGTCTTTTTAAATTTAGTAGCTTATGAAAAGCTCTTACATAAGTTAAGAGGAATGAAAACATAATTTTAAAGGTGAATCTATATATATATATAAAGAATCCCATGTTTCTAATGAATGGCAATGAGGCACGACAAGAGCGAGAATGTGACGTTCCGCCTTTATTTATTATTTTATCGAGGTGTGGACGGAAAAAGAAAGATCATGAAAGAAGTGAGGCGGAATGAGCACAAACGAAGATATATCAAAGACAGTTTGTAAAAGTTAAGAGGGGAATACTAATGAGAACTGCAGATAGTAGAGTAAGTAAAAGACAACAGTTAATAAATTATTAAAATTTTAAAAATAAAAAATAAAAAATAAAAATAAAGATAAAAAATTAGAAGTAAATATAATATTTTATGTTTAAATCTTGCTATATTTTTAAAAATAAATTTTATCTACGAATTTATATATATGTGTGTGTGCGCGCGAATGTTATCTGCTCCACATGTTATTGGGAGGGTTAAAAAATATATAATGGGGTGGGACATGAGGAGACAAGACGGGCGGCAAAAATTATCACCCACAAGCTGTATCCAACGCTAATATGGATGATCTGTTGTTTAGAGTCCTACCTAATTATCATAAGAAAAATACCCTAAAAACTAAGCAAGCAAGCAAGCATAATAAAGAATGAGCGAAGAGAACAAAACTCCAACCCATTTCTCCATTTCACTATATATATCTTTATTATTTGTCAATTTCCCATATAAACTGCAGTTCAAGAAGAGAACAACGTACATGTAAAACCCATCGTTGATGATGACCAAAATGGGTAAAAGGCCAACAAAGTAGAGCACAAATGATTCTGAAAGGCAGAGTTGAGCAGCCATCATCTTTAAAACCACTACACCACATGAAGCACCAATTGTGTAGATGTTGGATTTTTCACAATCCAAGCTGTAAGATTTGTTGGGCACTTTCTGTTCATATAAATCTGGAACCCAAATAAAATAAAAAATAAAAAATAAAAAATAAAAAATAAAAAATAAAAAAATACCACACAGAAGTTAGAGACAAGGAAAGGTGAAAGGCAGCAGGAGTTTATAGAACAATTGTATGGTACTATGGTAGTCTCTTTTTTCCCTATACCAAATCAAGCTCATTGACATAGGACAGATTAATGAACTCGGAAGAAGTTTTCACGATTCAAACTCGTGACATTCAAATTGTAATAGAGCAACCATATCGTGATGTCAAAACCAGCCCTTTAAACGCTACAATTACAAGTATCATTTCTTTAATTTTTTTTTTTGGAAATTTTGGAATTTGAGTGAAGAGGTCACATGTTGCCAGCCAATAAGCTTGCCGAGCTGAGCAGTAAAGCAGTTGAGCTATGTTAAGTTGAGCTGAGCTCTATTCATCAGGTGATGATGCATGTTAAAATGGAAATTGGTTAATCTGTTAAGTTGTGTGGAGCTTAATAAGAATGTACGCTGAGCTACACAGTTGTAGATCTAACTTCGTGGTGAGTGAGCGGGGGGTCGCAGGGGGAAGCACTCCCTTGCCCGAAGGTGGAGGTTTGATGGTTGTGCTCCCCAAGCGACTGTTTTTAATGGTACTTTTGGTATTTTCTACAGACTTGTAATGCTAATTATATATATTGTAGCTTAGGGCAATTCCGATGTAACTTATTCATTATTCGTCATAGAGAAACTCTATAGCAACCATGGACGCAGTCCTCACTGAGTGAACCACGTAAATCGTGTGTATTGTTTTCGTTCTTTCTTCTTTCTTTCTACTTGTCTCTCATTGATCACGCGTAGGATTTGCTATAACTCTAACATAAACCTCAACAAGCATCTGAGGATCTAAATTTCCAAAAGGCATCTCTAAACTAGATAGCAGATCATGTTTCTGACAAATAAAACTAGATCAAGTTTTAGACAATTAATCTCCCATATGAGGGATTTGGCGTCCGAAATTTTGAAGAATTAATTCTCTCAAACGGCCAAAAAAATTCCTCACCTTTATCTTATTCTTTATCACACTTGAACCAAACATGATATAAATAATACAATGGCACATATACTCTCGTTCATTATTCCGTGGTGTTAAAAAATATATGAGCCCAATGGTATTCTTATGCTTGCTATCTCCCTAAAATCCAAATTTACACAATAAACATGATCCCAGAATGATTGACAGTGTTATGGAACTAAACCAGGGCCCCGCAGTATAGCCCTCTATTATCGAACAACCACGACTATTCTATCAAAACTTTCATTACTATATCCCCCCTCTTTTCCAAAAAACAAAACAAAAAAATTGGTGTAATAAGAAACCAGTTTCATCCTGCTTACTCCCTTGGAAAGAAAACAATTCCCAGTTTAAATTGATCTCCATTTACATATCTGCACTTTCTGAATTTAAACCAAAAAGATAAAATCCTTAGTGTCTCTTGTAGTTGGGGAATCCTTTTATGTGCATTTAAACAGAAGAAATATACATGGGCAGGGAGTTATGCAAGCTGAAATCCGTTTCCTTTGTTAGGATGCACAATGAAATCTGTTTCCTTTGTTAGGACGCATGATGAAATCCGTTTCCTTGGTTAGGACGCGTGAAATAGAAAATAGAGAATTCAATTTGAATGATCTTTCAAGAGATCTAATTAAAGAATCAGAAATCTAAAGATCTAATGCTCTCTCCTGTTGTTAACTCTCAAAACTCTTGCGAGGCTCTCAATAGAACTTCACTCAATTAGAATTCCGTTTATCCAAAAACCAAAATGAGGGCTATTCACAAGTGGAAGCAACAGTTAATGGATCAGAAATCTAAATCCCAAGAGGCATATACACTCTTTGTTAGATCATAACCGGTCAGATATACATCACTTATTAGTTATTACAATAAGTCCCACAGCTGTTGTTACTGCCAGTAACATTGAACCATCATCAGTACCACCAAACTACCCAAACTAACTGAAGTCATCTCAACTGCTATTGGCACACCATCCATACGAAGACATCAATAGTTTCTTTAGAAAAAATACTGGTGCAAATAGACAAATAGTGTTGGGCAGATTTGACATACACCAATTTCCAATTCGTCACATCATTTCAACTTCTTCATTCAAAATACACCAACCCTTTTTTGCGCTCGCCCATCTTTCATTTATAATCCAAATATTGTATTCCATGTATTCAATATCCAAAACATGCCATCCCTAATGACGAACAAGCTTGAGACAGCATTAGGTAAGCAACCACAATGAATGATCAATGCAAATCTCCATAGAATACTAAGGCATCACATTCTGTAAAAAATGCTCTATTGGTAATTGGTAACAAATGAATGCGTATTAGCTAAGCTAAGCCCCAAAACGAAAGTTATAGAAAGCCTGTTATGTCCCCAAAATCTTGAGTTAAATTCTACAATCTCCCGTATAAAGCCAGCACAATGTGGAAGCAAAAAAGAAAAGAAGCATTGCATGCATCAACAGAGGAAGGAAGAAGAGATTCTCTCCTAGTGCATTGTACGAACACAAGCAAAACCAAATGAAGAGGAACAAGCTGCTGGCCTGGCCACAGAAACAGCATTAGCAGTTATTGCAGTAGCTGTTACAATCATTTTAATTCAAGCTGCTGGAACAATGATTTACATGTGTAAGAACAAGAAGATAAAAGGTAGTAAACACCATAACCAAAACCTAAAGAGGCAACTACTAAGAATACATGGATATGTCGTAAAACCCTGTACCTCACACCAAGGTACTGTAATTGAATACATCGGGGGTGTCTGCAGCTTTTAACTTGTTATGTCTTGAAACTTGTGCTAGCTTGTTTGGCACAACTTCTACTTTCTGTTCTTGGGCAAAAACCATCTTCTAAAAAACTACTTTTTGAAAAGCTCTATTATAGTGCTGTTATTGGCTTTCATTTTTCAATAATCAACTTTCACCACATACGCGTAACACACCTCCACAATGAAAAGTTGGTATACATAGAAAGATATGAAATGGAAATGAGTGCTACACAACAATCTTCTTTGTAATATCTAACTAGGCAGATCAATCATTAGCACAACGAATTTGAACGATCAATAAAAGATGAGTTCAATACCGTGTACAATTATCACTAAAAGATTAGTTCTCCACTACTCAAAAGATTTTCATCACTCAAAAGTAAAGATAAATCTTATAAGGAATGAAAAATTACCTTGAATAACCAAAAGAACACGACCAAGTAACAACCAACTATTCCAAGCCAGCAACTTTGTGCCTCAACTTCATATTGTGATTTTCCTACCAAGTAGTAGAAGTTCTTTAGTTCCACTCAAACATAACAGGAGAATTTCTTATATGAAGATTCAATATTCAAAAACTACTGATTGGCAACAAACTGCTCTAAAATGAATTAATAACCATTCAACAAAATAATTCAGTATTTTCCCCAAACAATTCACATAAATTTGATCACAAGAAACAGTACATTCTCACCTGCTCCAAAACCCTAGCTGAACTCTTCTCCACGAGCCTTGCCAATCCATCTAGCTTGGCTAACATTTTCTTGTACAAATCCTCTATCTCCCCTCTGTAATTTGCGGCTCCTGGACCCATCAATTTACTCAACCGACCGACATCGAATTCATCAGCAAACATATTCAGCTCCATCTGATCCTTCGAAACTCTCTCCATGCTCTTCAAGCTCTCACTCTCACCCCTCGCATCCTCCGCCATCGAACTCAATCCCCTCAATTCGCATGGCAATGCCGGAAACGGTGAGTTAGGGCAAAACGCACCGTAATGCCCACGAAACGCGGGGCCAATGTTGACCACATCTAGGGTTTTAGGCTCGAATGATTCGGAGGATAATCGGAATTGATAGGCTTTGTACTCATGCGTGTGGATCAATTGGTCCTGTAAGGGCGTCGAGAGGAGAAGGAAGATGCAGGGAGGGAGAGTGTAGGACTTGGGGGAGTTCTCGACTTGGAAAGAGAATTGGATCTTGGAGGATAGAGAGGAGGTGACGGAGGATTCTCGCATGGACGGACGGAGAGGGGTTTTGCGGCGGCAGGATAACCAACCGAGGAGGTAGTGGTGGTTTTGGTGGTCGGGGGAGGAAGAGAGGAAGCGGCGGATGGAGGGGACGTTGAGTTCGCCGGTGGAGTCGTAGAAAGTGGAAGTTGAGTGGGAGCAGAAGAAAGAGGTGATGGTGGCGACGAGGGTAGGGGAGTCGGAGGAGACGGCAGCGGCGGAGGAGGAAGAGGAAGGAGAAGAGGAAGTCGCGGCGGCGGCGGTGGGGTCGTCGTCGGAGAGGCTGGATTGGGTGATGTGGGTGACGCGGCCGAAGAGGAGGCCATCAACATCACCTCGAGATGAGGAGAAACTTTGTAGAATGGATGCTAAGGTGGGGCCTGAGATTTGTATTCTCTGCAATGAAAGATCGTCCATCGCGGCTCCGTCGGAGCGCGAGAGAGAAGAGAAAGTTGCAAAGAAAGGGAAGAAGAGAGGGTAGTCCAAAGAATTTCGAAATAAACTAGTTCACAAAAGCTACGACGCCGTTTCGTTTAAGAAAACACAGTTGTATTTTACTTTGTGAACATACAATACAAGAGTTGATTGTGATTAAGAAGGATGCATATCAAAATTGGAGAGTCTTACCGGTAAGTAAGATCTATTCATAGTTGGTCAGTCTCCGATGGTACGGCTTCTCAATTGAATCCCCTTAATGTAGGTTTTACCGGCCCTCAATGGGTAAAATTTATAGATATGTGTAATCACTTGCGAACAATAAATATTGATTAAATCAGAACATTTTGAGTAGGAGTCGAATACAAGACTTATTAGTTTATGACTTAGTCTATCTTAAACTACTAAGCTACCCTGGTGGGTTGTGTTCTCCTTATTCGAGCTTCATTTTCTGCAAGGATTTATAAATTAGAGCATTTTGAGCAGGAGCTGAATACAAGAGTTACTGATTTATGCATAGTCTATCTTGAACTGCTGAGGTACCCTGATGGTCGTGTTCTCGTTGTTTGAGCAGCTTCATTATCTGCAAGGATTTCTAATGCTTCCCTCATCTGCTAATATCCACAAACAATAGAGCATCTACTTTTGGAATGGCACCTACTTATCAGATTGGTTTCTACATTGACTTTTCCAGCTTCAGAAGAGAAGATAGGCTCAGCTGCATATGTTACTTTGGATTTCATTGCTCTTCTCTGGAAAAGCAGATTTGCACTTTTTCCCCCCTCCAATGAGCTTTTTCTCATTGGTAGTGCTGCTTCCATTATTTAGGCTAAAGGTTCTCAGTGCTTCAGAAATTCTTCTGTTTGGAGCTATAGGGATTGATCTCAAGCCAATTCCAGTGTGATATGGTTTTGAAATTCTCATGGAATTTATTAACAAAATAAGTAACTCTTTTATTTAGGCAATACGAGCGGAAAGATTTTATTACAATCCTAAAAGAACAAACTAAATGTAATAAAAACATATAGACTTGTATGCACATCAAAGAATGAAGGAAATAGAAGAAAAATTCTTGAACTACCTAAATCTCCTCTTCCTCCCATACACCCCCACCACTGAGAACTAATGCAATCTAATCAAATAAGAAGTTCTTTATTTGCTTTATGATGAAATTTTGGAACCTTCATAACCAGAAATGGCAGCTAGCTCTGGCTTAATCTCCTCCAGTTGCTCGAGAACTTGCTGAGCTTCCAGCCGAGCTGCTGGAGAGGGGTCGACACAATGCAAAGCTAACTTCAATGTGTTAAGCAACTCATCACCTGAACTCGACGCATCTCTCATAAGCTCCACATCAAACACTTCGTTAGTCCATTCCTCTTTCACAATTGACGCCACCCACTGAGGCAAATCAACACCCTCGGTTGCCTCACTAGGGGATTTCCCTGTTAAGAGCTCCAGTATGATGACTCCAAGGCTGTAGATATCAGTCTTTGAGTTGGCATTCTTGAGCTTTGAAAGCTCGGGTGCACGATAGCCAAGTGTGCCTGCAGTAGCAATCACATTGGCATTGGCAGCACTTGTCATGAGGCGGGAGAGGCCAACATCTGCAATCTTTGGGTTGGTTTGTTCATCGAGTTGTACATTGCTTGATGTGAGGTTACCATGTATTATATTCTCTTTGGTGTGAAGGTAGCACAGGCCTCTTGTGATGCCCATAGCTATGTTCATCCTTGTTGGCCAAGTTACAGTGGTTTCGGGCCCTCGAGCTGTATATTAAACACAGACATCAAACTTCTATGGTTGTTCAAAATAAGGAAGAAAAATAGATCAACTTCTATCATGGTTCAAGCAATTATAAGCAAAAGGTATCCAAGGTACAGGCCACTTGGCAAGTTTTTGAACTTTTTGCAATCCATTATGTTATAAAAAATGCTATGTGCAAAAACTATGCATAGATCCGGACACATTCCACCCCCCTCTCATACTAGGTTCCACCACCACTGTGGGACCCACCCCATACAAGAGGAGCCCATGTGAGAAGAGTGTATCCGAGTGTGTGCATGGTGTCTCTGCACCTAGCAGGACTCTCATGTTATATTTCTTAATTCTAAAAAATCAAGTCTCGATTGCACCAACCACATGGTACAAGGATTCTGAATTAATCAAGCACCAGGTATTTCATCATGTTGACTATAATGTAAGCAGTTTAGCTGACATATTCTACCGTCTACATTCTTTTGTCTATGTCATGAATCTTTGTGGAAATCATATACCAAATTGAGCTATTTCAGATGTCCGAGTGGTTTTTTAAGTTGTAAATATCTATACTGTTCGCACATGAAAATAAAGCTTTGGTTTAGTCTACTTTTACCATGGAAGAAGGATGCAAGACTCCCATTAGGCATGTAATCGAAGACAAGAAGCTTCTCTCCTTTGGGTCCCAAGTAGTAGGCTCTGAGGGCTAATATATTTTCATGTCGAATCTTCCCAAGTGCATCAACCTCTGCTTCAAACTCCTTCTGGCCCTTTGCGACCTTCTCCCTCAGCCTCTTCACTGCAACTTGATTACCATCTTCCAAAGTTGCCTTGTATATTGTCCCATAGGTGCTCTTCCCCATTATCTCCGCGGTTGCACACAACAGATCATCGGCTGCAAACAAAAATGGACCATCGAAATGGACTAGTTTACCACCAGCTTCGCCACCAGAATCAACTTCAGCCCCAAATTCAGGGACTTCTGCCTGAGGGGCTTTGTTGCCATTATTTGTTTTCGTTGTTGCTCTTTTCCTCATCAGACAACAGAGCAAAAAACAGCACAGTAGCAGTAGAACCACAAGAAGGGCTCCGGTTGTTATGAGAATTATGTCCTTGGTACTTAGTTTTCGATGACTATGTTTGGAACCCTCTGGTGAATGAGGTGGAAGCATTTGAGGCGAGGGAGGAGGAGGAGGAGGAGGAGGACAGGGAATTGAGGAATTATACCCACAAAGCTTAGAATTCCCAACGAAAGAGCCTGAATCGAACCTTTTGGAAAGGAGAGACGGCACAGTACCCGAAAGATTATTATAGGAAACATTGAAATGAATGAGGATGGGTAAGTTGGAAAGTGACAGTGGAATTTCACCGGTGAAATTGTTCTCAGACAAATCAAGTTGGGTGATTCTGGACATATTCCCAATAGCTGCCGGAATTTGGCCATCCAACTGGTTGTTCTTCAGGTTTAGCACAGAAAGATTTTGTAATTTCTCAATTGCAGGAAATCCCCCGCGGATAGTGTTATCGGATAAATCTAGCATTTGAAGCCTTTTCAGACCCCCTAATTCATTTGGTATGGAACCACCAATCTGGTTATGACTCAAACTAAGCATTTCTAGGCTGCCCAACTTGCTCAAAGAAGTTGGAATTTTTCCAGAGAGATTGTTATGATCAAGGGTCAAGATTTGAAGTTGATAAACTCCATTCCCGTTTCCACCCCAGGAATCTGGAACAGAACCAGAGAGATTGTTGTGTTGGAGAGCAAGAAAGGTTAGAGTAGGAGACTGTGTAAGACTTAAAGGGATCGAACCCGGGATTTCGTTGATGCTAAGGTTGAGTCTAAACAGCTTTGTAGAGTTCGCGAGACCAGGAGGAATTGTACCGTTGAGTTGGTTGTTGCTGAGATCAAGAGTGTGAAGAAGAGGACAGAAACCAATCGAAGGAGGGATTGAACCAGAAAGCCGATTGTTGAAGAGATAAACGCCTCTGAGATGGGGGAGGAACCCAAGAGAATTCGGGATTGCGCCGACCAGAACGTTGTCGTGGAGGCTAAGCCTTCGGAGAGCTTGGAACTGGCCGATTTTGTCGGAGATTCGGCCGCCTAATCCCTTCCACGGAAGCTGGATGGAAATGACTTCCCCGTTCGCACATTTGATTCCAACCCAGCCGCCGGAGCAAGCTCCATCATCGTCAGTTTCGTTCCAGCTCCACAAAACTCCTTTAAGATCAATCAATTCGCTTTTCAGGGCTTTGAGAGCTTGAGAATCTGCTTGTGTTATCACCACTCCGTCCCCAAGTTGGCCGGAAGCGAATCCAGAGGCAAAATACAGGAGCAGGAGGAAGAAGATGACGGGGGTGCAGGACCGATTCTTGCACATATCTCTAGTTTTATCAGAAACCCAACACCGGACGGTGATTCCGTATTGAGTAAATTGCAGAATCTGGAATGGGTTTTCGCACGATTGAATCATAATCTTAAATGTCAATGATTTTGGACACTAACAACAAAATGTGAAAATGTGGAACAGAGGATTGAGGAAGAATAGAACTGGATTTCTATCTTCCTCCTCTTTTTATAATTGGTATTTGTTTCCAATACTGAAAATCTGAGCTATGAGTGTGAAATAGCGGATTGGAGACTGAGAGAAGAGAGAAAATGAGGGAAATTAGAGAGAGAGAGAGAGAGAGAGAGAGAGAGAGAGAGAGCCAGGAGAGAAACAGAAAGTCTTCCTTTTTGGCTGATTCTTCTTCTGCTAACGGCTAGTTTTTCCTGCACACTGGATGTTAGTTTCTGTTACTTGGGCTGAAACGAAGGTCCTTGCCCTTACGGTCTTTCACTTCTCTTGAAGGGGACTTCTCCAACGGCTACATTATTATTAGTTATATAAAGGAAAATGCAAAGTGAAGTTCAATGGATTGTGATTAAAAGATATATAATGTATAAATATTTGTGTAAAGTGTATAAATATTTATAAAAATAATAAAGTTTATATTAAAAAATGTATTGATATAGAAATTTTTTTGTCTCTATTAAATTATTACCTAAGGCCTAATGGGCTCTCTTTAGCAGCACTCTTATATAAATTGAAAACAATAATTGGCTCCGTTTGAAATAATTATTCATTTATTTATTTTATTTGATTTTTTTTTTTAATAAAAAAATAATTACCGTTTAGTCAAACTATTATACTTTTCGACTTATTGAATCGAAACGAGTTGAAAGAGTAAAAAAATTTAATCTAAAATACAAAAAAATCATAAAAATAAAAATAAGTTAAAATAAGCTAATAATCAAATTTCATATTACTTATTTTTATCTTTAGTGAATTTATTTTATTTTTCTATCAAAATCTTTTGCTTTTCTAGTTAATCTCATCTAAATGATTTAAAAAAAGTAATATTTTTTACTCTAAAGATAAAAAAAATTCAAAAAGAAAACAAAAATAAACAAAATTTATAAAATTTTAGCCCAAGCAGGGCCATCTATACACACACGCACGTG
>JAULJZ010000019.1:6007734-6019594 GCA_032270985.1 Heliamphora pulchella | reverse complement strand
AGGACAAGAACTTGTGGTGGCTCTGGTTAGACAATGTTGGGAAGGGCTTCATTTAATATACGACAAGAACTAGTGGTGGCTTCCATTAGACAGTGTGTTGACCATTTGGGAAGGGACTTCCTTTATTGTAAAAGAAGAAAATTAAGCATTTTACCTCCAAATTCCTGCTGCTACACGCAAAGTCATAAACAGAAACAACCCTATCCAGACTCCAGCAAGACCAAATACAGGAGCAGCACCAAGTAAGAACACCGAAGAGATCATTGCAACCAGCACCTGCTTAACCCAAATTATGAGTTGAGGAAGAAATAGAAAATTTTAAGTAATTAAGTACCTTATCAATATGCAGCAAGAAATACCATTGAGTATGCTGCATATCCAAAGTCGGAAACCCCATAGTAGAGGCCATCAAGAACAAAAGCAAGAGCATTAATTGGCTGAGATCCAGCAACAAACTGCAAATGACATTGATTCATATTCAGTAGTAGCAGCATGTTAAACTTGCCACAAGCTAAAGGCACTTAAAAACAATGCAAATCCCAACAATAATAGAATTTATGGATTCCAGTTAGGTGGTGTCCAAAATAACAACAATCACCACTGGTGAAGTTTTATGTTTATCTGTCCAGCAATAGATGTCATAGTTGAGGTTAATTTATGAATAAATCATGGAGCTTAAAGATATGATCGTAATTACCTCACATGATGACATAAAAATAGATTTACGATTCAGCAATCTACTCAAAGAACACCTTGAGGAAGAAGAAGGGGAATTCCATTTACCATTGGGTCAATAAATTCAGCAAAATTAAGAGACAACCCGAAAAGAATATCCTAAGTGATAACTGAACATTTGTACCCATGCTTTATTCATAAGTTTACCTCTAACTATGAAATTCGTCCTAAAATGGTAAAACTGTAACTCCATTTGATTATTATGATGGTATCGTTGCAGATCTCCTTTTCGAAGAACGTCAATCAGAGAAATGAGTCCAAATTGATTTCATCACCCAGAAAAGCTTCTTTTTCAGAAACATATATATCCCATAATCCATGATTATAGGCATCAGATAACTTTAAAAGAAATTGCGCAATATTGGGACCCCATTTGCTAAACTGGGCCAGAATCCATAAAATATTACACCAGCTATGCACCTTTCCTTCAACTTCATGGGCCTGAACTAGTTTTGTCACGCGCATTTGATATATAATTGTCCAAAATAAACAAGTGTATAAAAAGTCTCTATCTTCTATGAAAGTAGGTGGTTCCATTTAGATCATAACATGTGAATATGTAATATGTTTATGACCAATAATATTCAAGAATTTTAATTTAATTTATAAAAGGAACGTACTTTAAAATATCAAAGCCCAAAATCAACCTATTAATGGGCCAAAATTGAAGCAGAGGAAGACTGGAGTAGTTTCTTACCAATACACCAGACCATGCGATTTTCAGAACTTCTGAATCGGTGCTAAACAATCTGGAGAGAGCTCCAAACCCAAGAAACAAGACAGCAGCCAAGACAACTCCTGTCATTAAACCAATCTGATTGATTGAGGAAAGAAACAAAAGAACTTAGTAAGTTAAGAGTTCCATCTCACCAAAAACATGAAAGCCAAGTTAGAATGATAAGTACTTCAACAAGGTAGACAGAGATCTAACCTGTAGAACTCTATAAACCACTTGGCGTGCTTGATCATAATCCCCTTTTGTGTAACCACCAGCAAGAAGAGCCTGTGAGAAAACATGGGTACAGTGGCAGAAGAAAATAAAGAAAAAAAAACCCTACTAACACTCAGCCATTCGGCATATATTTCAATATACATGAGTAAAATGAGCCAAAACAAAAGATCTGGAAGCAGCACAGAACTGGCTAGACCTTATTGAATGCACTCATATACTCATGAGTTCATTTATATCTATGTAAATATAGTGTTTGATTTGTGCAATGTACCTTAATATTTTATAAAGAATGTTTAAACAAATTTAAAAAGGTTATCAAAAGAATTAGAAAATATAAAATTGGTTGGATGAATCAAGTTGTTGCTTAATGCTAGCCAACTTTGGCACCATATTGAACTACAACCTTAGTATCAACCTGTGTTTCATGACCTTGGTGTACGGGTGTAGGGTGTGACTGTGTGGGTACGTATCTAAGTGACACATTCATCCAATTATTATGCCTAAGAAAACCACGGTAAGGCTAAGTTTCATATTTCTTACATCCCTCTTCCTTTCGATTAGAGAAAATTGCCTTTACAGACTACATAGCATTTTTTTAGGCATAGAATAGGAGTTTTGTGTAGAGTTTCATATTACACTCCACTACTAAAAATTATTTTTTAGGTGTTTTGTCTAACTAGAAATTCGGATATATATCCAGTACACTAAGCCAAGTGTCAAGTGTCCAACATGACTATTAACAAATTAAAAGAAGGGACCATGTAATATAAAAGTTCAACACAACCCCCCTCCCTCCGAAAGAAAAAAAAGGGAAAAAGGAAAGAAAGAGAAGAGAAGATATTTATTTTGGAACAAGTTTATTTCAAATATCACACAGCTTATTAATGGTTTTTTTGACTTAAAGGGGGCCTGGGGGGAAGGGAGAGGGGGCCGACAGGTCGTAGCCCTGCAAAATTTTGAGAAAACAATGTGTGGATAAGAGTTGTGCTCCAAAATTCCACGGCTCTTTTTGTAATCGACCCTCCCAACATAATCGAGTACCTACAATCCATTTGTATAATTATATGTGTAACTAAATATAAACCCTTAAACAATTCATGTTGTACTTACTTTCACATCGACCTTTAAAAACTTTTTTCTTAAAAGTATTCATTTCTTTCCTTTTAATTTACTTGTCCCCTTTTTCCCCTGGAGCAATAATGTATTCTTTCTTTCGCACCTTTATTTCCCACTTTTTCCTCTCTCTCTCTCTCTTTCTTTCTCTCTTTCATCTATATAGATCTTTCCCCTCCCCCCCCTCCCTTCTCTCTCTCCTCTTACCCTTATCTCTTTCCCTCTATAGTTTTCTCCTTGCCACTGGGTAGCACACATTTTGATCTCTCTTTCCACTTTTGCAAGTAAAAGAAAATCAAAAGCTTCTAAAATTAAGCCCAGACTTGGGTATAAGTGGATTTGTATTTACTTTTGTGATATTGTTATGATTTACATTCATCTTTCTCAACTCTCCAAATGCTTTGCATTATTATAAAGGATAAATTCTGCAACTAATCTTCCTCCTCATTTTGTAGTATTTATATTTTAATAATTGTATTATATTTATGTGGTTCAAACATTCATTGCAAAACCAACTTAAACTAACCAAACTGTACGGTGGGACCCATCCTATTGCATCCTCTAGGAGACTAGCACTCCCAATAGCAAAGTCCTTGCTCCGCCCCCCAGGGGAGGCAGTGACCCGTGGCCCTTTCCAAATCCCCTCTAATTCCATCCTTGGAGGTGGGATTAAACATAGTGCTCTGACATCCAAGGCAGTTTGAATGCTAATAGACCCGAATTGAGTGCATGCACCTTTATCAGACAACTTAGTTCTCCTCTTATATATTTAATATCTATTACATTTTAGTACCATTCTTATTTCTACATGGGATTCTTTTCTCTAGAGCTTCTCTAGCCAAGGGCCCATCTACTATCTACAATTTGTGAATTATATGGCCATTTTCAGCTATTGTCTCCACAAACTTACCTCAGATACTCTTCAAACTGAACAACCTACCTTTTGTTTTTGATCCATAGGCATATACCAGTCCAAAAGAATCATTAAGAATAAAGTAAAGAGTTTCTACTTTTTGTTACTTTTCCTTCAAAAGACCTTGAAGGTTATAAATTGGAGAAGATCAAGAAGCACAAATTGCTGCGAGTATTTAAAGCTAATCCAAAGAAAATATTGATTACACGGGGAAAAAATTGTCCACCATAAAGGTGATTAAGATTGGTCTCAAGTATTGATGAGAAGCTATGAATATAACATTGTGTTCAACATCAAAATACTACCAGCAATGCATAACAATAGTAATGCATCATATCACCCGCATACAATACAAGATCAACCACAATAATTATAGAAATTACACGTGCACAACCCAATTGTGGAATGCATAGTGCAAAGGTATGAAAGTTTTTTCTACCATGGGTTTCATCCCAAAAAAGCTTTTCGATGAATTAAGATACAAGTTTTAACTTATTATGATTAAAAAAAAAAAAATTTAAAAATAAAAAAACCTGAAACTCAATTCCCTAAATGCTTAGTCAAAAGAGTAAATTGTGTACCTGTCCAGCCAGTGCTAAAGCATCAGTAAGTAACGACACTGCCAACCACACTTGTAAGCAGATCTGATGACCAGCCATAAGTATAGGACCCTCTCTTGCTGCCATTGATGTAGCTAGAGTCATTGTCAGAAGCACAGCTAAGGTTCTGCTAATAAGAAGCCCACCTGCAAAACGAGATTAGCTCATAGGAAGAAGGGACAAAAGGGAAAGGATCATGCAGTGATATTACATCAACAAATCCAAATGGTGATCATGGGATTCACTTATGTAAAAGGTGCATACATCTTAAGTTGAAATCAAAATTCTAAATCAGATGTTCTCCTTGAACTGATTGAAAACTGAAGACAAGCTAATACAACGTAATATGTAGTTAGCACGTCATGCATCCCGTGATGGGAAAACTAAATCAATGGCCCTGTTAAACATAGTTTCTTTTTCTTGTTTCTTTTTTAAAAAACTCTTTTTCTTGCACGCCAAACTTTATTTTTTCGCTTGATCTCCATCCAACTAGATAAACTCTGCTAGCCACCCCTCAATTTCTTCTTACATACCATGAATTATTTATGAGATAATTGAACAAACTATGTGACATTACACATCTAATAATAACTTCTTTGACCCAAGTTAGAATTTCATTTGCCTGCCAAGAAGAGGCATAATAACTCCAGAATGGCATCCATTGGCATGTATCAATGCATGGCAGTGTTAAGTAGGACTGTACAAAGTTGCTATGTATATTCATTTTAAGCCAGGCTGAAAGGATAGTTTTTATCTGCATCAACATAACTCATCAAAGCTGAATAAAATATTCACACAAAAAATAAATAGTTTCTTCCAGAGTTCATTTGTCTAGTCCTATCGTCGGTGTGTGTGCGTGTGTGTATGCGCGCGCGCGCGTGCACTAGTTATAACAATTGATTGAATTATGCTAACATATATCCCGGTAGTTGAACTTAACTTTGCTGCATTTTAAATGCGTTACCTGTCACTCATTATCATCATGTTCAGCATTTTTCTTATCTTTCCTTCCACATTTTAATCATATCATTCAATTGAAATTTTCTGTCGTTATCCAAATTAGCAATTGCCTGTTTCAATCCGTAATGTTGCCAAATTCATATAGATATTGCCCTTTTTTCACATTATTTTGCCAAGTACTAGAGGAATAGAGACAAAGTCAAACATTAACACCTCCCTCATATACTAAGGTTTCAAGAGACTCATACCAGATTTTAGATATCGGGCAACTCTTTCCCCATCAATGTTGGGAGAAACAAGTAATACTTTTCCATTCAGCCTCCAAAGAAGGATAAAAGCAATCAAATATCTGATAAGAACGATAAGATGAGAAACCTGAGAATAATATGATTGAAGTCAAAGGTTTTCTAGGACTATCAAGTATATGCATCACTTTTACCACATCATTGACGTACTCAGAAATCACTGTAGCAATTGCAGCACCACCAATGCCAAAACCCAAGAGAAAAATCAAAATTGGATCTAATATTGCATTCAATAAATTCCCAGCACCTGAAAATCGAGAGTAGACATTTTTTATAGACTGAAAAAGCAGTTTCACTTGACAGAAGACAGAATCTGGGAATAGGGACATATCCAGCATGTAGTGTGCTAAAGCATATTGCATGGAGTTATCACTGGTTATCCAATAAATTTCTGCCAATGCACTGCAAATAACCAGTCAACTTGTTTCATTAGTTGCATTAATCAGTCAATTTATCTCAGAAGATTCACTTCTACCACTCAGGTAACTCCATGAATCCAGCAACCCAGACACCTACGGCTACAAATATGTTGAGCCCAAAAGATCCTAGTATAAAGCTTGCTAATAGCTTAATCTAAACTATGTTTCTACTAAAATTGTTACACATCAAGTCCAAACCTATACTTCAAAATAGATACCGTACAAGTATCATATATGTATTGAATACGGATGCATGTTCACATAAGTCCAATAATTGATTTGAATTTCGGATACCACTCAAAAACGCGTAGATAATAGGGGATACCGGAGGGATAGGGAGAGATGTGGGAGGCTCCAATATTTTATTTTGTATTTTTTTATTTATCTTTTGCTGCTTTAATTTTCAATCTGTTGCAGTGCTACTATGTTAACTCTAATATATTATTAATGTGTAATTTACTAATGGTTGTTGGTTGATTTAACATTTCATCATAATATTCTGCTTACTTGGCATGTATTGGATGTTTGATAGTAATAGCATGTGTTCTTACTTTTACTTTTATTCTTATGCAAAATACAATACTAAAGATTATAAATATATTATATTTTATAAACGCATCCTAACCACATCCTACTTTCTTGGATTTGGCTTGATAATATGTTGTGTGAGACCAAATAAACTTCTAACCGGTTGTGTATCCAATCCCAAGCTGTTCACAACAAGGTTTAAGCATCTGGAGCTTTACCCACAACCAGCATTAAGCAAATAAGTTAAAGAGAACAAGATGTCGGAGATCAATTAACACAGAATTTTTTTTGTCAACCATGATGCTTCTAATAGAATTCCAGTGCAATTTGTTCAAACACTTCAATGAGAACAGACCACAAGGTACATCAAGTGCTTGATTTCCATGAGATAATAAGCAAGCATGCAACAAAAGGCATGACTAAGATAACTTCAATTGTAAAGGTTGACTTCTAACAGTTGACATTATGTACAATTGATGAATAACATGGAAATGATCAGGATATATAGAAGAACATACAATCTTCATGTAACTCAATGATTGAAAATCACACTAATGAGTAGATTATTAACATCCTGTTAATACTTGCCAACAGCATACAGAGGTGTCTTCGTATCCTTAAATCCACGAAAAGTGCCTTGTGCGGCAAGTGAAATTGCAATTGGTGGAGCACCAAAGGTTCTCAGGGAAAGGAATTGTTCAGCCGGTATACGCATTGGTGAATCCTGCAACATGACAAGCCTCGGTGAACACAGACATACAATGTCTTCACTCGCTATATGATATATACAACATTGCAATTCCAAATCATGGACAATATTTAGAAGGCATGGAAGTACTAATGGTATGCAGAGAATGCACTCTATGGAGCTTTATCTCGTCAAATTGTTAAAGAAAAACCAAGTGATGATATCTCATGTGCTCATAGGTGCATTTTCGGTATGCATATTTGTTCTAAAACCTTTTATGTATGATGAGTTTTGTATAGGATATATTTTTACTATACAACAACATATAGGGTTATGATAGTTATTGTCACAAACTTAATCAACATGCGTGACAGTAACTGCAAAGAGGGAATCTTTCAATTATGCATCCCACATTGACAAGAAAAATCCAACTCCAACTCAAAGAATCCCCTTCACATTAAAATGGAACAAACAAGAAAGAAATCCAGATAATAAAGTTTTGATCTAGGATAATAAAGTTTTGATCTAGTGCAATAAAACAGGAATGGAGTAGATCAAGATGGATTTTTTGAAGAAGAAGAAGGATCCCCAAATGAGGATGAATGTAATGGGGCTAAGGGACCTCACAACCTCTGAGATAATGAAAGATAGTGCCCTGCATGGTGCTTGAGTGCAGCCAATCCAAGTAGTTGAGATATAAGAGTTTCTAAGTTCAATGAATTATAAATATCTTCACATAGAATTAGGGTAATTAGACCTCACAACCTCTGAGATAATGAAAAATAGTGTCCTGCATGGTGCTTGAGTGCAGCCAATCCAAGTAGTTGAGATATTAGAGTTTCTAAGTTCAATGAATTATAAATATTTTCATATAAAAATTAGGGCTAATTACACTTTTCACCTCTCACACAAATTTCACTTCGGTCCCTCGTGTTTCATTCCCAACAATGTTATTAAGTGAACTTCAAATTGTCCCTCTGTCAAAATTATCATTCAATATTGAATGCAAATTAGGCATTTGGCAGTCACATGACCTAGTAATTATTCTATTGACCGCTTGGCACATAATTTGGATAATACTTTTCATCCACCACATTTCACCCTTCACTTTAATATTAAAATGTATTTATTTCAAGCAATAGATGTTTAGGAAGCGTCCTAACCAATTCGTTTTACAATTTATTTTGCCAAAGCTTAAGTTTCTTTAGATTAAGATTCCTATGTTCAATTTTTTCTCTTATAGAAATGTTAACCAAACCAAACCAAATTAAGCCTTTGTCCAAATTAATTGGGGTCAGCTACATAAATCCCTTTACGACATTCTACTCTATTAAGAGCCAAATCTTCAATTAATTTTAAAGGTTCATATCTTTTCTTAAGATATAGAAATGTTAAAGTAAAAAAATAGAAAAGACTTGGGAGATAGTTTGCATCACTAAATTCACCATTTTAGAACATAAGTATACCAAGTTTCATAACATGCATTCCAAAACGTAAATGATTATGGGATGAGCGTTTTATGGCTAATTTCTAATCAGAAAGGCATAACTTATCATAAATAATGAGAATATCCAATGAAATGTAATTTTCATTGTTTATCTTAACTAGAAAATTAATTGTAAAAATCATATATTTATCAATTCAATTCTTTACCATTTCAACACTAAAAATTAAATATTTCTAGTAAAAAATTTTAATTTTACCAGACAACCCCATAGTAAAAAGGCAGAACTAACACGCAGGTGAAACTTAGAGGGTGGAAAAGATAATCGAAATTAAGGGTAAAATAGCCAATACGTTAATTAATTTGTCATATGCCCTTCACGTGATGGCTTTCCATCAATTTTTGTAGTGAGAGTTGACAAAAATAAAATTCTCTAGTATATGGTTAAAATTGTTGCAATTGAATATGATAGGGCAGAGTGGAATTTTAGAGACAATTTGAGACCTCAAAGGTAAAAAGTGTAATATGACCTACTAATTAATTCATACATAATTTGTGTAGACATTTAAAATTATTGCATTGTTTTCAGAGCCTCATTGTTTTGTACGAGAGCCACAAAATTAAAGAGAGCGAGGAGGTTAAACTATGTGCTATGTTAAGGATTTAGTGGTTCTTTCTTCCGCTTTCAACAAGATGATGCGGTCAAAGGACAACATATATCATGCTTTTTACTAAAAACATTTAAAGACTTTTTCTTGACGTCAATATTCCTCCTCATGAACTAGATAAAATGTCTAAAGACCTTCTCTTTACTTCTTATTACAAACAAAGCAACAAGTATCGTCGAAGAAATGCCTCAATGCGCCAAACTGGTTTAGGCTTAGAAGTTTTGATAATATCATACAGCATTTCTTAAAAGCTTGTTTGCTTGACCAGACTAAATATGGGATTGTATTACATATTCCATTAAACTCCATTTTTCTTCTTTGGATGCAATAAATCGTAGATGAATTATGTATCCATTGGATAACTAATTTCATAAAATGTAAAATTCACATATTTAGAGGAATGTGGTACAAATAATTCCCTCATTACTAGTCCCATGACATCACTCATCCCGTAGTATTACATATCTCCTCATTACTAATACAGTGAATCAAACATGGCCTAAAAGTAGCCCAAGCCATAGGCATTCTCTAATAAAGAAGTAAGAAAGGGTCAATATTTGCACAATGATGTAATGCTTCTAGTGGGATTAGTGAAAGGCAAGAACTATCACTGTATAGGAGGTTGTAGATGACATGATATGGCTCTAGTTTGAGCAAATTTGTTAAGAGTTACCATATAGAAACTACAGATAGCTGGGACTTTTTCATCTCATACATATATATGAATGCCATCAAAGGACCACTCTTTCAAGGGAGGGTGGAACCTCTTGAGGATGATCTAGAGCTCGCTCCATTCAGGTCGACATGAATCAAGGGGCCCCCAAAGTCTCTTTCGGATGAAAACTTCTTGGTCTTGGATGCCACTGACTTCAAGAGTTGCAAACAAGAAAAAATTACTCGAGAAAATAAAAAATATTAGGCTTGCTATAGAGAAATGTAACCTCTCTATTTAGCCTAAGAAACCTTGCATTAAGTTTTGAATTAATTTGTTTTGGTTTTCTCTCCTAGCCTTTTTGGGTTGTTAGTTGATTCTTACTAGGCTAGATAGTTTTATGGTTTTTTTTATTTTGTGTTGTAAGCTTCTTGTAGGCCCCTAGAGTTGTGTCTTGATCTCCATTGTACCATTTATATTTTTTTGGTTTTTAAACAAAACGCTTGCTTATCACCAAAAAAAAAAAAAACCAATTGGGCATGTGAAAGGGAACACAAAAATGCATTAGAATTTTTCATAATTAAATTAACAACAAGAATAAAATCAAAGCATAAAATATTATGATCCTAGAAATTTTATGAGGAAATAGAATAGTCTCTTTTGTACACAATCCAAGCTAGCTATGAAAGACGTACAGCAGGTATACCCATGGCATTCATTAAGAAACCGGAGCCAACAGAAAGTGCTAGAGCTTCTGCAATTCCAATGCCAGCAGCTAGTGCTAAAGAAGTTGACACAGAAGGAAGGAATTTCTTGCTTTTGTGGTCAGGCACATGATCTCACCAAACAATAATGCAACAAAAACTTTCATTAGGTTGATGCAGAAGACATTTCCAGATATATATATCCATGTGAAGCTAAACAATGTAAAATTTAATCCTAATAGGTGATGCGACTAGTACCTTGGTCAATTTGGTGAGATTCACCATCACTTTTGGCAATCAATGCCAGCTCTTCAGCAACAAAGGATGTTGTGATGTTGAGCAAAGGAACATTAAAAACTTTCAAAATTAGATTGAAAACTGAAACTGATACACCTACGGCTGCCAATTCAACCGATCCTACACAACAAAGAGCAATAAAAGTACTAAGCGCATTTAACCTAATTGCGGTTTTACATCATCTACCGTTATGAAAATTCATTCGTATTGGTTAGTAGAGATCCACTATACTGATGAGCATGGTACAACCATCGATCCAAATATATCAAACTATCATCATCAATGATATGATGCTTATCATGGTCGAAATAAACAAAATAGATCACTGACTGGAATATTAATTGTCAGCTAGTTGCATAACAATAACATAATAAGCCTATAATGCTATGACAAAAAACAGAAACAACATTGAAAAGAATAATGCAAACACACACAGACATGAATGCAGTATCGACACACCTAAGGCCATCTCCAGCCCTTCATCTTTTGCTTCATCAAGTTTGAGTAAAAATTTTGGTTAAAAGCTAAATTTGACACTACACACTTCAATGATCATAAGAAAATTTTCATCAAATCTTTTAAAAAATTCCCAACTTATCCTCAAAACACATTTTAACTACTTTTTCATAAAAAAGTTAAATGCTCCACCCTTTCATCATTTAAACATTTCATCAACTCTTTTTAACAAAATCCAAGCTTCTTTCACCAAATTTGGTGAAAAAAAAAAACTACCTTTTCCTTGATTTGATGAAAATTTGAGTTTTCCGTTGATTTAGTATAGGTTTCATGAAAGTGTTAAAGCTCAATTTTAACTTATTTGTCATCAGATTTAGATTTGATTGTTGGGGGGGGGGGGGGGGGGGGGGGGGGGGGGGGGGGGAAA
>JAULJZ010000019.1:5984982-6007634 GCA_032270985.1 Heliamphora pulchella | reverse complement strand
TTATATAAGTAATATATATACTAATATAATAATATAGGTCAACAAAAGTAAACAAATAATTATTTAAAATCTTTACACAATAAATAAGCCAAAAAGTCAATTCTAGTCAAACTAACTTAATTTAGCTTAAAAGTCTATACTTATTTAATTAATTACTATCAAAATTATGATAAATCATGGAAAGACTAAATAAATTATAAATACATTAATATAATAAATTTTAGCAGATTTAGGTATATAAAATTAATATTTTATGTATTTATATTCACAAAAATGTACCAAAATATGAATTAAAATCCAAATTAATTACCAAAATAGCTTTTTAGTCTCCCAAACACTGCACGGCCGAAATTACACCTGCCCAAGGTCTGAAATTGTAAGTCTCAAACAATTCCCACCTCTCATGCAACCAATGAAAAATTTAAAAAAAATTTAAATTACACTTACACAACATAATTACACTCCATTATAATTTTTCCTATAAAAACAAGACCTTAGCCTCCCCCCCATTCTCTACATGCTTCGGCTGAGAGGTGAGAGAGAGAGAGAGCTCCAAAAATTCTCTAAGTGTTTACAAAGAAGAAGAAGAGAAGAAGAAGGAAAAAACAAAGGTGGAGGAGGAGAAGAGTAAGGAGCAAGCGTTAAAGTCAAGATCCTTTCTTCTTCAGTCTTTTTAGCATCATAAGAGGTAAGCAACTCCCATAAACTTTCTGATATTCTCCTTTAAGATACCCCTAAATCCATCCCTATAACAAACCCTAAGAAAAGAAATAAAGAATAACTCAAACAAAGGCGTTGTAGATGCAAATAGTAGATTGCTAAAGCAAAATTGTGCTTGTATGAGCTTGCATGTGTATGTTTTTAAGTTTTATGGCTTGTGTGTATTCTAGAGTTTTGGTTTATGTGAATTTATAACATGCATGCAAAGGAAACATGTCAAAAATGTACACAACATAAACTAAGCAACTAAAATCCTAAGTAACCTCATTTTCTGGACTTACTTACTTTCTGCCACTAACTTTAAAATATCATAACTAATTGTAGAAAAATAATTTTAAAAGTGATTTTTCTGTCCAGATCTATATTTTTGAGTTCTCTTTCATACAAAATTGGTTCTAAGTAAATTCGTTAAGTAGAACTCTAGATATTTCATAGTTTTCAAAGAGTGTTAGATCTTGACTACTCTGAGTTGCAGACCTAAAAACCCTAAGTTAGAGTGAGAACTGAGCTTAGGTCAAAACGGAAAACTGGTAGAGAAACTATTTATCTTTCTTTCCACAAAACAGGAGCCAAAAATATGAAATCTTGATAGGTCAACGCCCTTTCCAAAGTCACTGTTGAGGTTCAGTGACTGACAGATTTCTCTATCACACATTTTTGTGAGAACGAAAACCTAACTTTTAAGAAGCCAAATCCAAACGTGGTAAATATGAAAATTGTAGCTAACATATTAACTAAATATTGAGAAAAAATTATTCCAAAATACCCTCGGATGATGCCCCAAGGTTTTGAGCATTCTCTGTTAAAAACACACTCTACAGACCCTTTTTAGGCTGACTGAACCATTTTTATAAATTGGCCAAAATCTCAAACTCTTTCCAAGTAACATGCCTTAAAACAAAACATAAAACTTGTAGGGGACACCCTGAACTAAATGCTCACCAAAACTTAGAGCCATAGCCCTTTAAATGATACCCCAAAACTGTGGCCAATAGAGGCTCAATTTCTAAGATTTTCTCTGTAAAATACTGAAGAGTTTTTACTAAAATAAAATAAATGACCTTTTTACTTTAGGAACCGACCTTGGTGATAAATATGAAAGTTATAAAAAATATTTTTATTTAATTAGTGTTAATATTTTAAAAATTAAATTAATGTCTAAGTGCTTCGAAATACTGTTGCAACTTTAAAACTAGCAATTAAACTTGTACCTAAAATTGGCTAAGTGTTTGAATGGTGTGTTACTTATGAGACTTGAGTGTGCGAACCTTATATAAACTTTGTGAGTAATTAGTGTATGAATATAATGATTTTGATGAGATGAACTCATGCCAATGGTTCAAGTCTATGTTGCTTAAATTGTGGTTATGTTTTATATGCTTGTACTTAACGCTTTAGCAAGTTGTACCATGTGCTATGTCATGTTTATATACCATGCAACAATTAATTGTACACGAGAGGCATATTACACGTTATGGGCATTTCTCCATATCATCTTCGGTTATCGGTGTCCCCTTCATATCTTTCGATTGGGTTGGGTGACATGGAAATTAATTATTCAGTGGTTGTGGATTTAAGGCGTCCCTGGTTGCCATATTTGATATTGAATTGGAGGTTGTTATTATAAAAAGGGAGATTTAGGCACCACGGGATCGTCACTAGTTTTAATTAGACTTTGGTTTGACGCTTAACGAGCATCCTAGTACTTAATGTGGGATCGGTTGGCCCGGATAAGGATGGATAAAATTGGTTAGCCCGCCCCACGTCGTTGCCATTGAGTAAAACGGTTGAGGCATGTAGCTAAGGCGAGCGTTTACCTTTTGCAATAAGGCTAGGAAAGGGTAAGTGATCAATATACCATCAAGTCTACTCTGTAATTCTCGACATGGAATTCATGATACTATTCTGGAAGTACTTGAGGTTAGGTATTTGCATTGCATTCATCTGCATTATGCACTCACACTTCTGTTCTTATATGTGTTCGTCCTGTTGAAAATGATAACTTGCATGTATCTCTATTTTCTTAACTTTGCATTGGGTATTATACGATATATATTGTAGAATATTTCGTTGTGAGTTTGTTAAACGATTTAGGAAATTTGTTTATGAGCTCCGGCTCATGGCATTCGTGCCACATGTAAAGAAGAAGAACAGTTCAAGGAAGGCGCGTTCGTTGAGAAAGGAGATTTTGAAGAAGGGGGAGAGTGGCAGGAGTGGGGTAATCCCAACGACGCAGTTTGAAGACGGAAAATATTTACTTTTGATCTTTTTGTTCAATTTTTTCACGGACATAATGTAACTTTTGTTAAGCTTCCTGGATGACTATACTTATTAAGTATTTTGAACAATCTCTTAACAGTTAATGATGTAGTAGTTACCTTATGTATTTATGAATATTCGGCTAGAATATGTCCCTTATTTATAGTTACATATGTCCCGATATGCCTAGAGAACGGAGTGTCACAAATATTCCTTTAGTCGATTCTCTCTTTATTACACATTTATTTCTAATAATTTGTAAAGAGAGTGAGTTAGTGAATCTTTGATTCTCTTATTTATTGTAATAGAGAGTGAGTTATCATTGATCATTTAAAAGAGTAAGTGATCCTCTTTAAAAAAGAGTTCAAGTTAATTTAGAAAAAACATGGGTTGTTTTGTATGAGCTACTTTAGGCTGTAAAATGTTTTGAATGTGCCTATGAACCATTCAATTCTAGTGGATATTCTCAAGAGGAGTCTTGAGAAGTGGACGTAGACTTGAAAGAAGCCGAGAACCACTATAAATTTTCGTGTCTGGTTTATTTTTTCTCTCCCTAACCTTTATAATTTTCTTATTACTTTATTGCTTGCCATATTTGCTTGTAAAATTAAAAAAAATTTGAAAAGGTTTTTTTTTCTTGTTATTACTGTTTTAAAACCCAATTCACCCTCTCTTCTCTTGGATTGCCTGAACTAACACAATCAACATTTAAATAATAAAAAATGGTGTTACATATTCGAAGGGGGATCAAGCTAGATTAGATGTTATCTGGAGAAACAGAATCACCAATTCTGATTAGATAGAAATCTATTTTATCACTATTCTGATTAAAAATTCAAATAATTGGATCAGGTCTAGATTAGATATAATATAGAGAAACAGATTTATCACCAATCTGATTAGGTAAAAAATAGTTTTATCACTAATTTGATTAGAAATTTAAATAATTTATCCTTACCAAATTTAATAACTTATATCGTTGTCCAATCAGATTTTGACACATATTAGTAAATATTTAAAAAACTATATGCTTTATCACCAATTAATTAGTTACATTTCAATTCGAATAGCTATCATCCAATCGAATTTTGACACATAATTATTGAATATTTAAAAAATACAATTTCTAAAAAATTTAACGCTTTGTTTTATATAATAGTATAGATATGTGTGCTGCAATGGTGTAGTTAGTAAGATTTTAATTTTTATGGTAAAAATCTAATAAAGACATTTTTATTTTTTAAAATTTAATTAAAAAATATATTATTTTATCAACAAATTCCAACCTCAGTTCCTCCATAGCTCTCCTGAACTCAAAGATGGTCCTGCCTTTGAGAGAAAAAAATTGGATTTATTTTGATTTTTTCCCAAATCATTCCATCCAAAATGAGCAGATACGAGATAGAGAGGGGAAATAACTAGCGGAGATAGGGCAGTAAATGCGAGCAGATCTGAGAGAGGCAGCAAAGACGTTGGTGTTCGTCGGAGACAACTGAACCATGAAGATAGGGTAGTAAATACGAGCAGATCTGAGAGAGGCAGCAAAGACTTTGGTGTTCGCCGGAGATGACTGAACCATGAAGATGAGGAAAGAGTTGCCGGAGACGGCGAAGGATTCCCGAAGATTTTCAAGTGCAAGATCGTCTTTGTGCTCACCACCAGACAGCTGAGTTGCTACTGTGGTTGTCACAGTTAGCAACCTAGTTAGCAAAAGTTAAACCTGACATGCTTTAACACCCAACTTAATTAGACCGTTGGACACAACAAAAATAATAAAATTTGTTTAACTGTGCAAAAATTTGAACTAGTATGTATATTAGTTTCCATTGGAGATGGCCTAAGGCCCCAAAGTCATTGAGCCGGCCCTGTGTAAGCAACTCACAATAGGGGTGTTTTGGGTACAAATGAGATTTTCTTGGAATCCTATAATTTGATATGAACCGTTTATTTACTTGAATTGAACTTGCTGACTAAATAATTTATACAAAAAATTAGGTTAGTTGGACATACTTGTCTATATGATCGAAGAATGTTTATCTTGAAAATGTTATTTGGCTTATAAAATTTTGAGAATAAACTATAAAACAAATGTACCCGGATCATGTGACTAAAAATATTTAATTTACTTAACTTTTTGAATAGATTAACTGCTCGACAGAATTAAAATAATAAACGATTTTGATCAAAATGTGAGATCTGAAGTAAAACTCATTTATGCTAGTAGCACTCCTATTATTCATTGCAGATTTTTTAGATTCGTCCAAAAGAGCCCAAGAAATTATCCAAAGAAATTATCCAAAGATAAAGAATTGGGTAAATTACACTGACCTGCCCTGAGGTTAATGAAAATATCAATCACCTATTTTGTGGTTTATGAAATGTCACTAATCTCTCATATACTTTAATTTTTGTATTAAATTAGTCAAAAAGTCAACTTTTTGTTAACTTTTAACAGAAAAACTGTTTAAAAATAAAACAAATAATAAAAAAATTATTTTCTAATTATTTTTTGTGTTTAAAACATTTTGTTATTATAATTAAAAAATACGTTTTATTTTATTTTTATTTTTTATTAAAAAAACAGTGTTACTATTTTTAAGAAAAAAAAACTGTTTTCTAATTATTTTTTATTTTTGAAACATTTTATTATTATAATTAGAAAATATTTTTTATTTCATTTTTATTTTTTCTAAAAAATAATAACACTGTTTTTTTAATAAAAAATAAAAATAAAATAAAAAATATTTTCTAATTATAATAACAAAATATTTTAAACACAAAAAATAATTAGAAAATAATTTTTTTATTATTATTTTTATTTTTAAAGAGATTTTCTGTTAAAAGTTAACAGAAAGTTTTTTTTTGGACTAATTTGATACAAAAACTAAATCAGATGAGAGATTAGTGACATTTTAAAAATTACAAGAGAGGTGGTTGATATTTTTATTAAACTCATGAGCGGTCAGTGTAATTTATGCTAAAGAATTTTAATCGGAATGAGAATCTTGTTATTTTCAGATAATCTCATTTAGATGTTTAGATAAATCCAACAAACTTGTTCAATATATTTTTTAGAAAATTTGAAAACCCGCGCTTTTGTTAGTATTTTTTTTTTGTTTTGTTTTTTATGGATTGATTTGGAGCATGAGATGGGTGCGAATTTAGTTTCTACGAAAAATTAATCTTAGAACTTTAAAATAGTAACGATTTTGTTTAAACTCTCATAATATTTTAAAAGATAATAATATTTTTATTTGATAACTTATTTATTATTAATTCTAACCATACATAATTATTATAATAACCTAAATAGAAGAAAAAAATTAACTTTTTAATCAATTAATTAATTTTTAAAAAGTTAGCTTAAATTTTATTTTACTAAATAATTTACTTTTAATTTAAATTTTCTTTTTAACTACAATGGTAAAAAAGATTAAAAAAAATAAAATTTTAATTTTGAAAAAAGAAAAAAAGAAACTTATAGAAACTAGGGACTTTCGGTCAAAGGTCTAAAAAAATAAATTTTAACATGCAAGGTCCACTAACAAAATTTTTAACACGCGAGATCAAATTGCCTACAACACAGATAAATTTATCTATGTATTATCAAAACATGTATCAAATATATATATAAATTCATTTGTCTTGTATACATAAGCAGACAGATAAATTTACTTGTATGAAGAATAACGTACCTTTTCAAAGCACGTATAAATTACACAGATAAATTTATCTGTATATTTATTTATGCAAAATAAATAAATTTATTGGTGTGCCTTTTCAAAACACGTATAAGGCACACAGATAAATTTATCTGTATGCATATTTATGCAAAACAGATAAATTTATTTGTGTGTCTTTTCAAAACGCGTATAAAACACACAGATAAATTTATCTATATGCTTATTTATGCAAGATAGATAAATTTATCTGTGTACTTTATACATATTTTAAAAATGCACACATAAATTTATCTGTTCTAAAGTTCAATCAGACCTCGTGAGTTTAAAATTTTGTTAGTGGATGAAAAACAAAATTGCCACTACTTTAAGAACTTAAAACTAATTTTTTATTTAAATAAAATATCTTAAAAATTAATATTTTAATATTACTTTTCAACTTTTTAACTTTTCACTTTTTTAACAAATTTATTTTAGATAAAAAAGCTAGGTACCGAAATGTATTCCCATGTTGTGAACAGTAGCATCAGAGGGACTCACTTTGGTAATTTTAAAATACATCGGTCAAATATGGATTCACACTTGTTATTTTTTACTTTAGTTTAAGAGTTTATGGTAAAAATGTTACAATAAAATTAGTAAGTGTAAAAACTAAAAAGAACTGTATAAATAAAAATAGGAGATTGAAATTGCATTTCCATGTGTACTTGAGATTCCTACATCCGAACAGACCTACACTGTAATGTGAAAAAAAAAACATTTTCTAAAAACATGATTATAATTTTCTCGTATTTCTTTTCTAAATAAAACTGTTCTTTATTTAATTTTTTGGCCACTTGACCAGAATTGACAATGGGTGCAGCATTTTTAAAATTTTATTACAATAAACAAACAGAAAACGGAAATGCCCAAGCAGCCCAACTACTAAAAATTCCTACTTTGAGGAGTGATTTGCAGAAGTTACTTCAATTCTTCCATCTGAACCCTATTCTCGAATTGCTTTTCTCTCTCTCTCTCTCTCTCTCTCTCTCTCTTCCAATTTCTCTCTCTAACGGACACAGGAACCATTTCCGATTTCTCTCTCTAACAGGCACAGGAGCCATGGGGCTTGTCTCACCACACACAGGAGTCCCGAACCGCCATGGGGACTAGCAGAAGTAACCCACATTCCAATGGGAAAGGTAGAAGAAGAGCAATCACTCTCTACCACTGTTGAATCCACAAGCACAGGGCGAAATGCTGAGAATCGGTGTAAGGTTCGGGAGTTCCTTGGGTTCAGATGCGTATTGGCTCTGTTACTGGGCTTGGCTGTATTGCTCTCTGCTATCTTTTGGCTGCCGCCGTTCCTTCAGTACGGAGATCAAAGGGATCTGGATCTGGACTCCCAATTTGGAGGTGGGTCATCCGTTTTCTATAACTTTTTTGATCTTTTGGTTTGTGCGTCCCAACAATGTAATACCGCACAGATCTGCTACGTATATTATCAGATACCAGTACCTTCTGAGTTGTTTTGTTTGTCTTGTTGGGTTGTTTTTGTTGTTGATTCTATATGAACGGTACACACTATGAACTTTAATGTCAATTTCTGTTCTTTTGAATGTGTGAATTATGTGAATTTGTTATATTAACTAGCGGTTGGGTGCAAATCAGAAAACGAAAACTGGGTTGAGAAGAGTCCGAGATTGTTATTATTATTATTCTTATTTTAAACTGTTCGGACCAGGTTGCTGGATTATTATTAATATTCTTATTTCTACATTGGCCTTATAATAAGTAGAACTTGTATTAGAAGAATGTAAAAAATAATCTGAGAGGGGGTAATTTAGTTAGACTAAAAATGTGAGTTAGCTTCGCTTATAAGTTCACACTAAATGGGGTGTTGCCTTTTATAATAACTAGCAGTGGACACACGCTTAAGTGTGGAAGTGTGTATTTTAAAATTAAAGTAAATTTAAAAAATAAATAATAAAATAATTTAATTTTAAAACTGTGAGTAATTTTTAAATTAAGTAATAGAAGAAAAGTTTAATGGATAAAACCAAATGAAGTTATTTTAGTATTAAAAAACTAACTAAGGGCAGTTTTGGTATTCAAAATATACACACAGCTTCATCACACCAATAGGTGCTCTTATTTTATATATTAGTATAGATAACACATAATAGATAGGCGTTTAGTCCTAGAATTTAGAAATGAAGTGGATGACTCCTAATTATGTATGTTTTGAGATGGAGTTTGATAGAAAGTGGTTATTTTTTGCCTTGTTTCGCTTTGTTTTGTTTGCTTTTCGGCTATTGGTGCCTTTGCTTACATGTGTGACTATTGTATGGTGGATAATGATCATGCAATTTGCACTTGTGTGCATTCTTTTAGACGAGTAAAAAATAGTGAAAATTTCAAAACTATTTTCTCTAGGATATTGCTATCTTCATCCAAGAGCTCGCTTTTAGATGAAGGTATAACCTAAGCTGTGGAATCAAAGTAGTTTGCTCAAGTAGAGGGTGCTTCTAGTATTTTATGTGGTCGACCGACAAAATTAAAATGAATTTTTTTACAAACAATTATAAGGCCAACAATACTATGCAAAAAATATTGTTACAAAAATAAATTGAGTCATAAATAAAATAAGTGAAGCTGGGATGAGTATGTTAAGATATATGTGTGTTAAGATTAAGAGAGATTGAACGGGGAATGAAAACATTCTTGAAATTGAAATGTATGAACATGGGATAAAAATAAGATATTTGACTAATTTTTTTGTCTATTTTGTTTTTTTTTCAATCTATGATCATAATTCTTCACTTTTTTCGGTTCGTCTTGATGAAAGGAATAGGAAAAGTAAACAATTCTTACCAAATGATGAAAATTCACTAAAGATTAAAATAAGCAAACATAAATTTGGCTTGTTAGTTTATTTTATTTTTGTATGAACTTTTTTCATTAGTTGACCAAAATCTTTACTTTCTTGTTCATCTCGATGACCAAAATCACAAAAATAGAAAATATATGACTAAAAGATGAAAAAAGTCCACAAAAAACGAAAATAAGTAAATACGCTATTATTCCAAACAGGGCAAGGTGGTTTGGTTACATACAATAAAAACTAGTAGATGTGACATTTTGAAGAAGTGATAGGATTACTATTAATGGAAAAGTTAAGCAAGGAAAAACTTAAATTAACATAGGATTTTGTGTTAAAAAATAATATGGAGACTTTTTAAATTAAATTGAACATAGAGTCTTTAACGATGCTAAATAGAGAAAATGAATTTATTTTGCTTCCTCAAATAATTTGGACAAAAGACCTGGTTTGGTTGACTAAGGGTTCATTTTTCCCCCCGTTGATGGAATGATGCTAGGGTTAAGTTTATTGGATGAAGCAAAATAATGATAAATCAAAGGTAATTTTAGGGCTATCCTATCAATGTTTTAGCTTTTTCATTGGATATCCTATAAATTAGAGGTAATTTTAGGGCTATCCTATCAATGTTTTAGCTTTTTCATTGGATATCCTATCCAATAGCTTTTTCTAACTTTGTTTCTCTGTTTTTAGTAAGATTTCCTTCTATTTATTAACAATTTATTTGGTAGTCGCACTAGAAGTATTCAATATGATTAGATTTTATTATGAACCCTTTGTTCATACATTTGACTACTTTACATTTATTGCTCAAACTATAATCAGTTGTGTGATTATGATTGGAAAATAACCAAGATAAAAAAAGGCAGAAGGTGCACCGAATTTTGTGGTGTTATGAAATTATAAATGCTAGATTTATATCTTGTATTCTACGGGGCTCATATAATTATGTTTGGATTTAAATATATATCTGGGTTGGGGTGGGGTTATAAGCCTATCTTGAATCCAATGTAATATATGGCTTTATAATTATATGGGGCTTAAGGCTTTTAGTGCTAGCCTATAAATAGGATTTTATAATTTTAACATATTTGTGGAGAGTAAATTAATGAGGTAAAGATGTAGGGAGTGACAAAAAATATTAGGGACACCGAGGTGACCGTTGAGCGGGGGAACAAGATTGGTTTTAGAGCCCGGGTTTTGAGTGTTGAATTTTTGGGTGCTTTTTGGTCTTATAGTTGTGCACTTTATGAATTATAGTGGATTATCTCTTTCACACGTAGACGTAGGTAGATTCTTTTAAACCTCATAAATTCTTATGTGATTTTCTCTTTGGTATGTATATAGTTGTGCATAATTGTGCTTCCGGTTGCATTCAGAGATTAGTGATTAAATCTCAATAAGTGGTATCAGAGCCGACGGTTTATGATTTAAAGCTATGGTAGGTGATCCGAGCATGAGTATATTTTTTTTGGACTCGTTCGATCTAAATCAAGAAACATTTTTGCACAAGAAAAATAGAGGGAAAAAAATCTGTTGGATGCTAAGCAAGGAGAAAGGCTGTGGAGCAAATTTTTTGTCTTTGCATGACAATCTTAATGTTGGAGCACATGACAATCTTAATGTTGGAGCACATGCTAAATCTTATGGTGGAGCACATTAAATCTTATCTACGCATGAAAGACAAGACAATGGAAAGAAACTAACTTGTTATTTTTTGGGCTTGTAATGAGTGTAGTCCAATGTGATGGCCTGGTAGGTTTTGAAAAGTTTAGCGGTTAGAATTTTTTTGTTAGATTGGCGTATGTGTAGAAAAACAATTGAAGTGAATGTGCCTCTTACGTTTTTTAGATGCTACGGATTCATTTGTACATTCAGAATTTTTAAATTTTGAATTATTCCAAGAGATTGGATAGATTTGGCTAAGTAGGGATTGATCAAGAGTGATTAGGTTTGATCGCTGGTGATCGAGAGTGATTGGAAACAATCTAGTTTAATTAAAAGCAAAAGGCTAATCATCAATAGATGCAGTTGAGATTTTAGTTGCAGATTAGATGACAATTTTCTGATTTGACAGATGATTGGCAACTAATACATTTTGGTGAATAGGTGGAGTTATGGCGGGCACCTTTGTGAATAGGTGTCGGGCATCTCAGTGTAAATATGCGGGCCATATTAGTTCGAGTGTGGCAGGTCGACAACAATGATAGAATTAATATCAGCATTAATTATCTTAAGGGTGATTTGCAGAATCCAAGGTGGAGATTCTTGGATGTGTGTCTTGTATTTTATGTGACTCACATAATTTGGTTTGGATTTATATGTATTTGGGTTAGGGTGGGTTATAGGCCAACCATGAATCCAATGTGATATAGTGCTTTACAATCATATGGGAGTTGGGGTTTTTAAGGTTGTTCTATAAACAGGAACCTTATAATTTTAGTAGGTTTAGGAAAAGTAATCAAAGAGGTAAAAATATAAAGAGAGACGATAAACTACCGGTGGCTCCAGGGTGGCCCTTGTGTAGGGAAACAATATTACTTTCAGGGCTCGAGTTTTGAGTGTCGAATTTTTTAGTGTTTTCGGTCTCATGATTGTACACTATATGAATTATAGTGGATTATCTCTCACCCATGGATGTGGGTAGGTTGTGTCAAATTATGTAAATCCTTGTATGATTTTTTCTTTGGTATATGTATGGTGTTTCGGTTGCGTTTGGGGATTAGTGATTAAATCCCAGCAACAAAAAATGATCTTTATTGTCCAGTTGGTGGTTGCTATATCATATGAGGTGACAATTTTGAAAGTTAAAGTTTCGGGTCTAGCGAAGTTGTAATGATAATAAGAAGGGGTTTGAAGTTCTAAGGAATCAGGTTACTGGTAGTAATTTTTGCCACCATTCTTTACAGTAGTGTCTTGTTTTCCGCAAGTAGTTTTTCTAGTCTCTAATGTATTTTCTAAAGTTAGTGTGTAAAAGGAAAAACCTACTGAATGTTTTGCACATATTTGATCTAGGATAATTTACGTCATCACAAAAATGTTCAATGCATTTACACAGCTGCATATAAATTGTTAGCCTGTTCAGCATATCCAGTAATGCATTGATTCCACAATATTTATATAGTAAAAATATCTCTTTATGGAGCTCGCTGATGTTTTATTAAATCCAATAGCTGGTTTTAGGCTATTATATGTCTTTGTTGCACATGGAATCTATTTTAACTGGAACTGGGTTGATTTCATGCTTGATGAATTTGCGTCTAAATATTGCACGTTTTAGAAGTTTTATATTGTTTTTTCTTTTGATTTCCTGCGTTTTGTTAGAAATGAGAATTGTATGGAGGAGGTTATCTGAAATGATCTCACATTCCCCTTCCCCCTTTTGCCCCTCTCTGTGTTCTAATCTTTTGGGTTGATACAGAGTTCTGTGGAAGAAGATGTCATTTTCATGATGCAGCATAAAATATATTGTATGAGGCCGTTGGTTAGTGCAGTGATAATAATATGGCACATGCTACAAAGTGTGAAAATGTGGATTTGAGTTGAGTATGAGAGCAGCCACCTTGGACGTATTATGTCAATGGTTTAAGTCTATATCCCATTTAGTCCTCCCACCTCCCTCACGTCCTTCAGTACAAAATTTAGTAGAAGCAGGATCTTATTATTATTATTATTTTTTGGCTCCCCCACCATGATTGAATGAGAATGGATAGGATAAGAGGCTCGTGTTATATGATATTTGTGCACATTGCATGTCTAGAAGTGACTTGCAATGCAAATATAAACTTTATCATTATCCTTGTTGCTTGTCAAGTAATTACATTTGGTCGCTTGTTAGATACTTACATATTAACTCACTTGTCTTTATGTGAGTAGGTTATATGAAATGATTGTACATGGTCCTTTTTTGTTCAAATTATTTTTGCATAGATGGAATTTTCACTAATTGGCACGAAGTGTGTTATATGATACTATTCGTAGAAGTGCACAGTGTTTTATACGATACTATTGGTGTACATTGCATATCTTGAAAAAGGACAAATCTTACTTTTGTGCACATTACATATCTAGATGAGAGATTTTATTATTATCCTTGTAACTCATTGGGTAATTTGGTAGATTCATAGTATTCTTCTTGTATTAATCTATGTTACGTGGACTCAAATATGAGTGCCCGATGTGGGGATGTATCTACGTATTGGATTTATCAAATTCTGGTATCAGCAACAGTGGGACATGACAAAATATTTATGTTCCGTAATGTATTTCTCAATTTTTTTGAGGTAAAGAGTGTTTACAAATGTTCCATAGAGCATTATTCATGCATAGTATCAGATTTTATGCATAGCTTTATAATAAATTCAAATTAGTAAATATGTTTTCTAAGTGAATGTCCAGCTAAAAATGTTGAACACATATCCTATATCCTTATCCAAATGTTACACGTTTAGTACGGTGCTTTATGCATTTAGAAGCGTCCATGTAACATAGGTATTATATAATCGTTGTTTGCCTGTTTGGTACAAACTAAAAGGGATTAATGTGTTTTTCTCATTTCTGGTCTAGAACCTTTTGCTCTTACTCATATTAGCCGTATTTGTTCTTTGTGGCAAGGGTAATTAGATTATCACCACTACAATCGTTGAATGGGATATTTGAGTTAAGAATATCAGGTAGGCATCAAAGGACAATACATGTAATATCGTAAATGGTTTCTTGGAAATGTGATACTTGAATATACCCATGAATGTTTAGTTTGTGGCAACTTGGGCTGCTATTATTAAAGTTACGTAAATTTGTTTTGTCATTGACATCTAATTGTGTGATAGCTAATGGACTAGTTTGATTCTCCAGATTATGATATGGTAGCAAGTTTCATGCTTCAGAAGCCAGTTTCATTGTTGGAAGACAATATTTTGCGACTTGAGGATGACATTTTTGATGAAATAGAAGCACCCACCATTAAAGTATCTGCTATCTCATTTTCTTTTTGTATTTTCTGTTTCTTTGTTGTTACATTCTCCCCCGTTCCCCTGATTCAATATGTTTATGAGTTTATGGAATGTTTTTGTTCTAAACAGGTGGAGATTCTCTCTCTGAAACCTTTGGCTGGATCAAACATAACCAAGGTTGTCTTTGCTGTTGTCCCTGATGAGAGAAATTCAAGAGTTTCTTCAACTACTCAAAGTTTAATCAGGGCCTCTTTTGTATCTCTAGTTCAACAATATCCTCTTCGTCTGACTGCATCATTATTTGGGGACCCATTCTCATTTGAGGTGCTTAAGTTCCCAGGAGGCCTTACTATTAGTCCTCCACAGAGTGCATTTCTCCTGCAAAAAGTGCAGATCCTTTTCAACTTCACCCTGAACTTCTCTATTAGCCAAATACAAGATAATTTCAATGAACTGACAAGCCAGCTCAAGTCGGGGTTGCGTCTTGCTCCATATGAGGTCTGGCAGCAGTCTCTTTATTATCCTTATTGTTGTTTTGCTGATATTAGTGTTGTTGCTGTTTTTGTTATGACATCATTGGGGTTCTACATTTTCATGCAATTCTTTTCTACTAGCCCGACTGCAATCTGAATGGTTGTGCCCTTTTGGCTGTGGATTATTTGAAGATCTCGAAGATCTCATGCGTTCATGTGCGCGCACATGGGTCTTTGTGTATGGGCATCTTTTTAAAATTTGTAGGGCGTGGATGTGTTTGAACCTTTTTATAGGAATGTCTGTCTTGTTTGTTATAATTGCAAAAACAAGTTGTTTGTTATCGTGCAATAAGCAGCTCTGCATTCCATAACAATTCCACTTTACTAGTCTCCGGGTCTTGCTATTTGATAACCTGAAAATGCTGATTATGATAGTTTTATTTCTTGTTTTTGTGTGTGGAATGCAGAACTTGTTTATTAGGTTGACGAATTCAAAAGGCTCAACAGTGGCTCCCCCTACTACTGTTCAGACATTAGTTCTATTAACAATTGGGAATCCTCCATCTCAGGCAAGGTTAAAGCAGTTGGCTCAAACAATCACAGGTTCTCATGCAAAAAACCTTGGCCTGAACAACACTGTATTTGGTAGGGTTAAGCAAGTTCGTCTTTCATCGATACTACAACACTCCCTTGGTGATGATGCTGGTCCTACTCCAGCTCCTTTGCCGCTTCCTCGCCACCATCACCACCACAACCATCACCACCGTCACCATCATCACGATGATGTTTATCTTGCTCCCACCATTGCTTCTACGCCCGCAACTAAAATACATGCACCTGCTACCGAGATAGGTTCACGTGCTCCTGCAGCTGCACCTTTGCCCGAGAGGAGTCATAAGGCAAATCCTCCTGGTTGCCAATTTGGGTACGTTGGGAGGTTGCCAAGGAAGGCTAATAAGCATTCTCATGTGGTTCCTCCTGTTGTACCACCCATTTCTCCAATAGATACTGCACCCTCGCCAAGGCAGCAAGTAATCTCACCAGCACCTGTCCCTTATCAGATTCCTGCATCAAGTCCATTGCCAAAAGCAGTGTTCGCTCATGTTCTGCCCCCAACAGGCAGTGAATTTGATGCTGAGCCTCCTGAAATAACTCCTTCAGTTTCGCCCTCGCCATTTTCCTGTGAGTTATAATCATCCCAGTTTAGTTGTTCAAATGGAAGTTGTAGATATTAGAAAGGTTTTTTTATTTTCATTTTTATTTTTAAATTCATTTATTTTTGTTTGGGGTGTGGGCTGGGAGTGGGGATTTTAGGTTGTTGAATCAAGAAGTCTTAGGTTGGTCAATATGATCATGGATGGATCTACATTTATGGATCTAACACAACCTTCTACGCTTATCTTATTCTTTTCTTTGTATATGTTCAAGAGAATTCTTTCCTGGGTCTTCCATTAGCAGGTGATTAGACTCCTAAAGAAAATAGTTATAATTTTGTATTCTTTTTAGTGGAATTTATCTGATTCATCAATGTATTGTTTTGCAGCCTCTGTACTTGTTCATCCCACTGCTTTATGGGTGGTTCTGCATTTTCTAGTTCTCATGTTGCATCTATGACAGCAACAAAAGAAAAGTCTTACAGTTAAAGTTGCTTCTCCGGGTTTACAAAGTACTACTGGTGTGTATAATTCCTATCAAATGAACAGAGAAACTGGAGGAGCTTCGTGAGTGGGAACAACGCAAAAGGGGCGTGCCTCACAGCCGAGTGGATATATGTTGTTTTTGTGCATGTATATTTCATCATTATTGAAACGAAGAAAAAAAAAATCTCAGTTGGCGGATCCATTTTCAGGTCAAAGTCACAGAGGTGACGGGCCCTTGATAACATGCCTTGCCATGGTTTTCTGTAAGAATTCTTTTCTGCAGAAATGTGAGTGGATGGAAAACCAACCAATGTATAACTTTTGCGTTCTTTTTGTTTTGCTTCGAATCAGTTTCTCGTCACTTCCAACTCAATCAGGCATGATTTTTTAATCACTAGGTTCCCGTTTCTGCCTTTTATTTTGTTCAGTCGAGTTTTGTCATGCTTTTCATTGTAACTGGGGATAGGGTTTGTTAGTGCACAAACAGATTTTGTTACGGTTTGTTAGAGCACATGCATTGTAGAAGCAACTTGAAGTTCGACCTCAAGATGGATGGCCTAGCGCTGCAAGATAGTCATTGGGACTAACTGCTAAATTTTCAACTCCAGTACATGTGGGTTGTTAATGGTTGCATTCTGTGGTTGGTTGCATGTGTATCGACTCTAGGTCTTGGGGGTTTATCTTGCAAAGGTAGGTGCAAGGTTTCATAAGTGACCTTGTGATAAAGGGGTCCTTATCATGAAAACCAAAAAAAGAATAAGAAGTAACTATAATGAAATAGTGATTAAAGTATTTTGTTAAGTTATTTTATCAAATGATGTGTCAATTACAAATATTGATGCGTACATTCTATGTAAATTTTATTTATATTCAATACTTGTAATTATGTTATATTATTTTGTAAATTAACCTGATAAAATAATTTAATCATTGTAGCATTATTAAAAAAAACTAACCTTTGTAGCTGGCTCTTTAATCATTATAAGTTAATTTTCAAATTTTATTAATGAAATAAGGGTTATTGAACTTTATTTTCAACCAAGGCGAAGGCGTTTTTACCCAACACATTTTATTTACTAAACATGTTTTAGAAAATGGCATTCCTTTTGAAGTGTTTGGATATAAAATATTAAAAATAAAACATTTTGACTAAAAATGTTTTCTTTTAAAATAATAATCTTATATTGAAAATGTTGTTACTTACACTTTAAGAATTTACGTGGAAACCGATACTAGAAACATTTTAAGGATTTATAGTGACAGTGCTTTTAGTAAAAGCATTTTATGTTTAGAGTCGCTTATTATAATAATATGTTTTTTCATTAACAAGAAAATCGTGGTTAGCAATAACGTTTTTTCGTTTAAAAAGCTATTTTTATTAATCACGCTTTTAACGTTATATACACGCGCTTTTAGTGTTATATAATTTCAAGCCTCTATCTTCTTCTCTTCACTCACATAAGTGAAATCACTCTCTCCTCTCCAACGTTCTCTCTACATCGAGCTCTTTGCCTCTCTTTCTCTCTCGCTATCTCTCACTCTCTCTCACCTCTCATATTTTTCTAAAGTATGTTCCCTACATTCTAGGTTATCTTTTTCCATCAATGCTTGTTATAAAAATTGTAAATTCTGTAATTCCTACAATTTACAAACCCTAAAGTTATTACGCATAATACCCAAACAACCAGATACAAACCCTAATTGCTTAATCTCATATTTCTATACCTCTACCAAACTCTATTAGTGTTATTATTATTATTAAAATGTTCGGGGTTTTTTTTTGCGTGTAATTAATTCTACGAAAAACATTGTTTACCTTGGTTATTGATTATCGAAAATTACAAAACTTAGGACCTATATTTCTTAGTTTTCGATTTATATTTAAATTAAAGTTGTTTAGGAATCTATTATACCAAATAGTTGAAAGTGATGAGACTTTTTTCGTCTCAATTCAATGGCTCTTATGTTATTCTCTAATCTAACAGTTCACCTGTCTCTTTCTCTCAATTATTTTTCTAAACACCCTCTCTCTCCCACAACTCATCTCTCTTTCTTCTCTTTCTCAAACTCTCTCACTCTCACTCTTCTGATGTCAGGTTCTTTATTCTCTTTTTCTCTTTTTAATTTTATGTTCTTTTTTTTTTCATTTCATTTTATTGACCTACAAGAGCAACCTGTTCTTCATTTCGGATGGCAATGCATGTGACCAACCTGTTTTTTCTTTTTTTTTCATTTCATTTTATCCAATTAATGCTTTTGCCCATGCTTTTTCTTTCTCCTGATTCCAAGAGCAACCTGTATCAGTTAAGTTCACACTCCAAAGACATTATTCCAGAGAAGTGAAAAAAAGAAAAAATAAATAAATGAGAAAAGGTCCGAAAGTAGAAAAATCCTAATTGAAGAGTGAGACGGAAGCTCTTCACTCACAAAAAAAAAAAAAAATTAAAGAAAAGAAAGAGAGGGATGAAAAGTGAGAGAGACGTTGTCCAAAATGGCAAACCAAAAGAGTTTAGGAATAATTAATTAGAAGTCTTATTTAAGACATTTGAATTTCATTAAATTTTAATTATTTTTTAATATTTTATCAAGTTTTATTTTTTAAATTTTAGTGATGACATGACAACTTAATATTTTTTAAATAAAATCTTATTTTTTAAATTTTAATATTTTTTTTAACAAATGTACTTTACATTAAACTCGTTCCCACTCTTTCGTCAGTCCCGTCTCAGACACACTCTCTCTCCCCCTTTGGTAGTCAGATCCACAATTGCCTCGCCGGAGACAACGCCATCGCCGTCGCTGCAGTCGCCTCGCCGTCACCGCTCTTGTCGTAGCCACTCGCCCCCTCACCACTCGCTGTCGTCGCGCGTCGCCACTATCTTGAACCATATCTGGATGTCATGGCTCGCTTGAACTAGATCTGCCAACACCATTGCCGTTCATCGCTTGCCGCTCACCATCGCCGCTCAACGAGTTCGACCCACACAGCCCGCCTCACTTGATGCCTCCATGGCTGTGTTCCATGTCGACGACGACGACAAAGTCGTAGTCGGCGAGGCCAGCGATCTCGGCGAGGGTGGGGGAGAGTCTGAAGAGGAAGAGACCGTAGAGGATGTCACCAATTTTTAGACGAACTTTCAGAGATTGTAGTGCGGAGGAGGTTGAGGAGAGTTCGAAACTAATTGGAATGGTAGAGGATCGAAGATGATAGGTTAGGGTCGGCGAGCATGGTTTTAGGGTTTTGAAAGTTAGAGGTGGTTTTGAGGGATATAAGTTTTGTACTACATAACAAAATATATCACATACATGTGATTTTACATCTCTCTCTCTATATCCCTCTCTATGTGTGTGTGTGTGTGTGTGTGTTTTTTTTTTGTGGTGGTGGTGGTTGTTGTGATTGTAGTGGTTGTGGTCTGGTGATGTTGGTGATGATGGGTGACTGTAACAAATGTCTTATTTCTTACAGTGTCTCATTTCAAAAATAATGATACATTTGTAGTTATACAAATGAAATGTCTCATTTGTTCAAAAATAATGAGACATTTACACATTCGCATACACATTTATTTGAAAAATGTCTCATTTACACAAAATGTCTTACTTGTTCAAGAAATGTCTTGAGGTATTTTATAACAAATGAGACATTCGATAACAATATCTTATTTTCAGATCCAGAACCAGAATGAGACATTCATAACAAATGAGACATTTCAGATCCAGATCTAGAACGAGAATTTCTCGATTTCTCGATTTCTCGATTTCTCTCTCTCTCTCTCTCTCTCTATTTGTGTGTGTGTGTGTGTGTGTGTGTTGGCGGCGGCGACGGTGGTGGCGGCAGCGGTGGTGGTGGTGCTGGTGCGGCGGCGGTGGTGTTGGCGGTGACGGTGGCAGTGGTGGTGGTGGTGCCAGCGGTGGCGGCGGCAGCGGCGCTGGTGCCAACGGCAGTGGTGCTGATGATGGGGAGTGATGTTTGGCAGTGGTGGGGAGTGAAATTATATTAGGGGTAATTTTGGTATAGAAAATATAAAATATAACTTAATGGAATATAAATCTTAGATGGGACTTATTAGAATACAAGTTGGCAAAATGGGATCTAGTCCTAAATCTCCCAAGAGTTTAATGGTTTCTCTGAATTTGTCTCTCATTTGCTTAAAGATGTGTTGTCTTTTTGTAGTAATAAAAATTTGAGGCGGTAATTTCATTGTATCAACTAGTTTAGCTAGCCTTGAAATTGCTTTGTATCTTAAATTGATGGTAATGAGCCCTAGTGTTATATTAACTATCTCATTCTTATATTGTTATTTTTTGTAGTTATTTTCTTCTCTGATTGTGTTTGAAGTAATTATTTTAGAGTGTTGACCACAAAGATAAAGTTGAACATTTATTTTAGACTGAGTTACAAATCGTAGAAACATTCTTCATTCCTCATCAGATAAGTAGGAGTCAGATAGATATTGCTTGTTCGAAAGAATATTTTGATGCTCGTTCTCTGTCAATGGTCTGTTGCTTGCAATTGCCATTTCATTGCTAGCCATGAAGTACCGACATCTTCACATCAACATCCTGTTGTTTTCTCTTTGTATCTTTTGAACTACGACTTTATAGTCGTCCTTGTTACCTCTCGGCGTTGTCAATGAATGATGGTTAGGGACTCATCCCCCCATGTTACGCAGGCCAGTCCATTGAGTCTTCCACCAATTGTAGAGGAGGTATCCCAGGTCTTCCAACATCAGAGCAGGAGTCCCAGGGCACCGCCATACGGATGCGGGACTTAGTTGTATACTTATATTCCATGTCATCCTATGGTGGTCAGGATGTGGTTACCCATGTACACTTGTTTATTATACTTCAAGTTTTTATGCAGTACGTATCTTGCTCATTAATTGACTATTAATGAGTTCCAAAATAAATAGACACATCTGTACTGTACATATCTCAACCGTTGTACCTGTTCACATATTTCCTATGTGTTTCCTGTTTTTAATCTTCATTTACAGAGCATTAAGTTCCTTTTTGTGGGTCTAATTGAGGATTCTAGCTCATCAACCACTCCATTTGATATGGCTCCTGCTAGTTCCTAATACTCTTTAAGAGGTCATCCACTTCATTGCCATCCAAGCTTGCACTCTACTTAAACTATGTAAATATACTCATCACAAGCTGATTCCTAGTATATTTACCTGGTTTGAAAATGTTAGTTCTAGGCAACTTAAGATGGGGGTTAATTAGATTTTAAAATAATAATAACAATTTTAAAAACTTTTTTCTAAAACTTTTTAATTTTACAAAACAAATACAGCAGAGAATTAATCAACAGTGAAATTAAAGAGGTAAGAGAGAGAAAATGGAACCAGACACCAGCATTTATAGTAGTTCGACTTCTTCCAAGCCTACGTCCACTCCTCAAGACTCTTTTTGAGAATTTGCACTAAAATCGAATGCTTCACAAGCGTATTCAAAAGCCTTTACAGCTCGAAAAGGTTTCTACAAACATTTTCTATTTTTCTAAACTCTCTTCAGCTATTTTTTCAGAAGTTAGCTCACTCTCTTAAAGAATTACAAGGGTGACTCACCCTTTCAATAAATGAGATTAAATCAGAGATTCACAAACAATAACTCTTTACAATGATTTGATAATAAATGAGCAAGGGAGTGAGAGTATTTGGCTAGAGGAGTAAATATAGCAATAAATGCTCTATAAGAATAAAAACTTTCAATGCACTCAATAGAACAGTGTCCAGAGGTTTGAAACTCTAAAATTTATTCCTTATATAGCCCACTGAAGTAAATAACTATTGGTGGTTGGTGGAAGCAATTAATGCTTCTGAAAATGTTACCGTTTGAACCAGCACACTTTTGAAATCAGTCGCAGGTGTCGACACAATTTTCTTTAGTGTTGACATAAGCTGGTCATGGCCTTGGCTCTCGGGCGAAAGAGTCGACTCAATGCATCATTTGTAATAACTCGAACTCAAAGATACGAATAGAAATGAAAGAACATCTCAAAAGAAACGAAATCTCGAACATAAATTTGGTAAGAAGAACCGGCCCGACCGTTTAACCTTTTA
>JAULJZ010000019.1:5967942-5984882 GCA_032270985.1 Heliamphora pulchella | reverse complement strand
CTCCGAGCCCGCGACAAAATCCTCGGCGGGAAGATCATCAGAGTGGAAGCCCACCCCATCCCGGAGCACCCTCGTCCCCGGCGTCTCTCGGGGAGAATAGCCCTCGTCGGCGACGCGGCTGGGTACGTGACGAAGTGCTCGGGAGAGGGAATCTACTTCGCGGCGAAGAGCGGGCGGATGTGCGCGGAGGCGATAGTGGACGGGTCGGAGAAGGGGAAGAGGATGGTGGAAGAGGAGGATTTGAGGAAGTATTTGGAGAGGTGGGACAAGACGTATTGGCTGACGTACAAGGTGTTGGATGTGTTGCAGAAGGTGTTTTACCGGTCGAATCCGGCGAGGGAGGCGTTCGTGGAGATGTGCGCCGACGAGTACGTGCAGAAGATGACGTTTGACAGCTACCTGTACAAGAAGGTGGCGCCGGGGAATCCATTGGAGGACTTGAAGCTCGCCGTCAACACCATTGGGAGCTTGGTGCGGGCTAATGCTCTGAGGAAAGAGATGGAGAAGATTACAGTTTGAGAAAAATCAGAAGGGCATTATTGTTGTAGTATCACATGAATTGTTCATCTCGATGAAGCATCCTGCTGGAATTCTCAATCTTTAGTTGCAAATTTTTACGCATACATAGTTAAATTAGAATTTGCAAAAGTGGGAGAATGAGAAAATTTGTAATACGCTGGGGGCAGTATTTGCAGTTTAAATGAGTGTATGGAGTTTAATGCTCTGTTTATTTTAACCTAAAATATTTATAAGTAAAATATTTTATTTTATTTTTATTATTTGGCTAATAATGTTTATATAAAATATTTTTTTTAGTAAAATATTTTACATCATTAAATTAAATTTGTTTTACAAAAAATTACTAGGTAAGTTAATTTTGTAATTACGTGTATTCGGGAACGTTCACCCGAATTCTTCCCGCTGTTCGTCGTTTCTGATAGCAAATCCCGCCTTTCGTCGTTTCTGATAGCAAATTATAAGAATGAGAATGAGGGAAACATTCACGCCTTTCGCCATTCACAGAGGGAGAGATGCAGAACTAGAGGCTTTTCTCTGACTTCCTTCTCATTAATTTCTAAGCTCTGCTTTCGTTATTCACAAAGAGAGAGATGCAGAACTAGAGGCGATTTGTCTCGTTTCCTTCTAGTTGATTTGTAAGTTTTTTTTTTGTTCAAAAAGCGATTTCAACTCGATTCATTGAATAGAGACGGTGCAAGACGATTTAGCTGATTTTTTACTCTATTGATTTTTAGGGTTTCATGGATATATATTTGATTTATGCATTTTAATAATGTATATATGCTTGTATATGTGTGATCGAGCATGGTTTTTGTTCTCTCCTTGAACAGTGAGTCTGGAATCAAGATTTGAGCATGTTCTTTGAACTCAAATCAAAGCTCAAGTCCATTCAAATCTTGAGTTCACATGCCTGATATGGAATGTGCAAACTGATTCTTCTAGTTCTTGAAATTGTTGATTGTCGTTCATGTCATTGTCCGCGTATAACTGTAGAGGATCCTGAGTGAGCGTTGGAATTAAACCGATCCATCTAGTTTTGTGGTTAAATTTGCAGTATTTGATGGTCCAATTTTGGAAAATCATGCGAGACTGTTGGGCTTTTGGGGCTTGAAGGTTTCCTAAGCTTAAATTTCACTGAAAATTATGCTTAAATGGTTTTGTTTTTCAATTCCCCCCTCCCCCTTTTTCCTCTTCCTTCAAATCTAGCATTTCCTTTCCAAGTATTTGATTCTGTGTGTATGACTTTGGCTATGAAAACCAGAATTTTCAAGTGATTTTGTGCATAACAGTAGTAGATTTAAAGCAAAAGGGTTTATCCAAACTCAAAGTAATTAAAGCTTGAGCTGGTGTCTAGCTTTTAAATTTTGAAGAATAATCTGATCAGAAGTAGTTAAGTGTGCATAATTTTAAGTATTTTCCAACGCGGGTTGTTACTTAAGTTGGATTTATTCGAAAAGAATGGCAGGGAGTTTATGGACATAGACAGAGGAGTTGGGGAAGGAAGAACAAGGGTTGGGGAGAGAGAGTGGGGTGGGAAGAGAAACAGTGGGTTGGGCCATAAAAAGGAAGGGTAAGAGGGAAAGGGTTTGGGGAGGAGAAGATGGAAGAGGCAGTGGGCAAAGACGAGAGAGAAGGGGAACCGAGGATCAAGTTGCCTTATGCAGTTTTTATACTTACTGAATATTGGCATGTTTTCCTTTTCTCCATGCTATTTAGTGAGTATAAGTAGCAACAGATTTTTTATATGATAAGTTTCTTTATTGATAATATGCAATTTTTCGTTCTTTTCACCATTATTTATGCAGGGAGTTCTTGTCATTTTTTACTTCTTGCTAACACTCACTCATCTAGCTATAGTCATGAAAAATGCACTTGAAATTAAAGTTGTTATCATAGGAGCTAGCATTTCAATTATAACTGCGGGCGTTGCACTCGTTCAAACTTACATATTCAAGAATGATACACTTGATTTTTCTAAGGCACCTAAAGTCAATAGAGACCAAGAGAGGGAGAATTATATAAATAGCATTTTGTATGCTGGTAATACTCATTGCATAAATTAGATACGAATGAGTCCTTTAGCATTTTTAAATTTATGCGAGACTCTCATTCAAAAAAGTTTGTTACAACAAGCAATCCACATGACTGTGAGAGGGCAATTGCTGATTTTCTTACATATACTTGGACATAATGTAAGATTCTGGGTTATTGATTTATGCTTTTTTCGATCGACTGAAACTGTTCATCGGTACTTTCGAATTGTTTTGAATGCAATTCTAAAGTTATATCTAGAGCTCATTAGACTACCAGGTGATACCACTTCCCTAGAAATATATAATAATCAACGATTTTATCTATGGTTGGCGATAAGCAACAAAAACATATATTAACAATTGAGTTCTTACTTTAAGAATTAAAATGTTAACCTAATTTCCAATTAAATTGGAATAAATAGGATTATGTGGGAGCTATGGATGAGAGCCATATTCGTGTACCAGTTCCTCTTGAGCTTCAAGAAAGATTTCGTAGTCGAAAGGGAACGACAACACAATATATTTTAGCAGTCATTACATTTGACTTGAAGTTTTTTATATGTGCTTGCTGGATGGGAGGATCAGCACATGATTCTTGTGTCTTAAACGATGCACTTTCAACGCCCGAGGGGCTTAAAGTCTCTAAAGGTATTTTTTTAGAATTATAAGGGTTTTTTATTATTATTATGGCAGCATTATGTGTACATAATATTAACATTTTATTATAAATTTGTGGATAAATATTACCTTGTGGACTCTGGTTATGGCATTAGAAGTGGATTCATTCCTCCATATCATGGTGTTCAATATCACTTAAAAGAGTATACGAATTATGAACCTGAAAATAAAAAAGAACTTTTCAACCTTTGGCACTCATCATTGTGAACTGCAGTTGAACGGGGTTTTGGAGTATTGAAGAAAAAAGTTTCGCGTTCTTGATGCTGAGCTTTATTGGACATATGAACTTCAAATAGACATGGTACTAGCATGTTTTGTTTTGCACAACCACGTAATGGGAGTTGATCCTAATGACCGAATTATGCGACATGTCAATCGTCGATTTCAATATGAAAGGGAAAATGTTCCACAATCACAAAGAGAAGAGAGAGAAGAAAGCAAAGAATGGGGACCGAAAAGGGATGCTATAGCACAAGTCATGTGGGACCAATATATAAATAGAAAGAACGTATAGCTTGCTACATTTCTTTTTGGGAAGTCTATTTTAATTTTTTTCTTGTTTATCTTTAGTTTCTTGTCTTGATTACATGAACAAGTTTTTTGTTTTAGATCATGAGTAGAAGGCTTGTGTGGATTCATGATGAATTCGTAGTTTGCTATGCAGATCTAACAAACTTTTATATGAGCCTATGAATTGATAATTTTATTTCCTGAACTCTATTTGTGCAATTCAATGCATTCAATCTCATGAATGATTAGAAAATCAACATTTCCAATTTCATATATATATATAGTGTTAAGTAGTTGTTCTCAGATAATAAAAATAAATGCACAAAGCTAAAAGCATTTTTTTATTTTAAAATAACAAAGCAGTATTTCTATACTCACAGGGTTTCCAATTGGTAAACTTTTTGGCCAACAAGACCAATAGGTATAGGTCTCAGTTTGTCTTTGGGTGCATCTACATGCAATACAGCAACATCTTTGTCTTGATTATCATATTACTTTTGATTTCAAAATGAGCAAAAAAAATGAAGGCAAAAGTAAACAGTTTAGATAGACAAAACCTATGGAGCGTGTTATGTTAGAAGTTCTTGCGGATGAGATAAAAATTGGAAATACACCTAACAACACGTTCAGAGCAAGTTCCTTTAATAGGGTTTCAGTTGCGATACTAGAAAAATTTGAAAGTGAATGTTCATCAGACCACGTCGATTATCGTTTTAGAACTGTGAAATCTTTATGGGGTATCATAGGTCAACTTTGAGGCAAAAGTGATTTTGAATGGAAAGAGAATATGAAGATGGTAATAGCTAGTCCAAAAGTCCATTCAGAATATGTTCAGGTAAAATTATTAGATTATTTGAATCACTATTTTATTTGATTTTCTATATATATATATACATGTTAATTATAATTTTATTTTCATCATTTGCAAATAGGCACATCCATCTCATGAGAAGTATCTCAACAAAAAGATTGAAATGTATGATGAGATGGCTTTAGTAGTGGGTAAAGAACGTGCAAGAGGAAATTTTGCTAAATCATTTATTGATAAAATTTTGCTAAATCATTTATTGATATTGATTTGGAATCTAAGTCAGAGAATGAACCAATGCATCTGGATGATGACATTGACGTTGATAACATCTCAAAAGACAAAGAAGCTGAAAAGAAATCTATATCTTCCAATGCAACTTCATCCCAACCAAGACAACATCGTAAAAGAAACCGTGACACTTGTGATGAGGATCAAAATCTTAAAACAATTTCGCAAAAAATTGGGCAGGTAGCAGATGTAACTAGTAAGCTAACTTGGGATAGGCTTAATGTCCAAGCTCTTCATGATGAAATAACCAAAATAGAGGGTTTTGATCGTGCTTTTCTTGGCTCTGCATTCAAATAATTGGTTGAACATGAAAAGCTTAGGAAAGCATTCATAGCAAAGGACAATGATCTTCGAAAGATTTGGCTAGACAATTTTGGAAAGAAATGAATAGTATGAGAATTTTGAGGCTTATTGGTTATTGTTGCTATTAGTATATCTTCTCTACAAAGACTTTAGTTGGGGTTTCGTTTGGGGCTATTATCTTTTTCTTTGTTTTGGCTGGAGTTTAGTTTTTGGGATATTATCTTTTCCGTTGTTTTGGTATTGTTGAATATCGCGTTAATACTGAGATTTTGATATATTTGGCATCTTTAATGAGTATTTGCTATCTTTAATGGGATTAGATGTGTATATTGCAATTGTTATCGTATTATTTCTTAAATTGCTTTCATGTGATGGTATTTATTCTTGTGTATATTAGTTATTTATTTTTTTGAATGTATAGTTTTAAAGTATTTGGGATGTTTCACCTACCATCTTCATTTATAGTTGGGGTCATGACTTTCGTTGTGAAAAATATTTTGTTTGAACCAAACAATGAAAAGCTTTTGTACTGAAAATGTTTTTTAAATGTTAACTAAACACCAAAAAATACAAGTAAAAAAAATAATTTTTACAAAATAATTTTACATGTAAAATATTTTTCATGGTAAAATATTTTACGTCAAAACAAACGGAGCCTTAGTCTCTCTTCTATTAAAAATTTCCGTGCAACTTCTTTTCTGGAAATTTAGGTAGTATTATTTCAGAAACTCCAGCAGCTTGTCTCATTTAAATTCCTACTTCTAGTTGCACCTATGAATTGTAATAGTGAAATGTCAGAAGTCACATTTTAGCTGAGGCCAATTCACTACCCAATTCTACTTCTACTACGAGGTTCTGTGTACTATCAATTATCAAATTCCACAAAATTTAACGTTTGGTCTGCTTTTTCCCCCTTTTATTCTCAAGACACCAAAAATATCGCATGTTGATTTCCTTATTTTTCCTTTTTACTGTTTTAATTTTTTTCCTGTTTCACTTTCAAGAACTAAACCAAGTGTCAATGCAAGGGAGTATGATGTTTTTAAAGCCCTCAAACTACTCATTAAAGCCACCTTCTTGAGTTTAATGGCTCACCAGGTCACATTCCAAACAAGCAAGAGTCAACTGTCGTATCACAATGCGTTACGGTGAGAACATGGAATATCTTATATTTATTGCCTCGTGGATTGATTCACTTCTTCCAACCCTCTATTGATTCCAAAGATGCCATAATACCTTGTATTACTCTTCCCTGACTTGTATCCATTCAGAGATTCATATTGCAGGTATACAAGGTTCAAGCTTACAATTGGTCGCAAAAAAAAAATAAAAAAATTGTTAAGCTAAACATAATTCATAAGAGCAAAATTTAGAAATTATATACTTCAAGATTAGAGAAAGTGTGACCAAAGAAAATTGGTAAGTATGGATGACAGTTTAAAAGAAGTTATATAAGAACCCTAACATAGAAGCAAGTTAAAATAGCGCACAATTCAAACATAAAAGAGTGTTAACGCAGTACCTAGGCCTTTTCATCTTTTTTTGTTTTCATTAAATAATTCATAAGAGCAAGATTTTATATAACTTTTGGATAAGAGAAAGTGTGACAAAAGAAAAATAGCAAGGAAATGATAGATGACAGTTTAAAAGAAGTTATAGAAAAATCCTAACATAAAAGCAAGTTAAAATAGAAACATAAAAGTGAGTTAACACAGTACCTTGGGCTTTTCATCTTTTTTTGTTGATTTCATTAACTCATCCTTTGATATGCGTGCTCCTGCAAAATCATAGAGTAAGAACAAGATAAACCCATGCATATGTTGCCGGGCAAAGAATCACCAAGGGCAGCTTTTCACAAACCTGTGACTTTATCACGATATACAGGTTCAGCACCTCGACCACTCATAGAAGGATCCACATCTTTAAACCTATGACAATTCATACAATTGAGTCAGAAGGAGAAACTTAATAAACAATCCATAGCTTCAACAAAACATAAGAGCAAAAGCCAATTCAGACATTTTCACTTCCTTCATTATTATAGAAGTAGTAATTTATTGCTTGAATGGATTTGAATGAACAGAATAGATAGAACAAGGATCGCTTTCACATAAAGATGAGTAATAAATAAAAACAAAAACCTTGAGGAAAAAAAACTACAATGTTTAGAAACCACCCCGGTAGAACTAAATCCATTCAGATGATCATATTACAATAAAGCTTATTGAACTCAAGAGATTGACGTCATGTGTGCCTCCACTTGAACCAAATTAAATCAAGAATGCTTGCACAATCTTAAAGTAGAAAAGGGGGAGGGGAGGGGGAATGCAAATACACATAAAAGAAAAGCATTTACTATCCCACCGATTTGACATTAGCCCAAAAAAAAATCATAAAACCAATATAATGAGGATGTGGATTGTTTAATGGAACAAAAAAAAAAAAAGAACAATTCATCGTATCAAATGAATTCTTAGGCATCTTAGTTGAACATAAAAGAGAAGGCGCTTCCTTTGAGAAGTTGATGTCACAACTATCACGACCATAAAAACTAGCAGAAATTTTCTACATATTCGAAGAACCATTCAGTTTGAGCAGATGCTTCCAATCCTGAAGCAGGACTGCTAAGAAATAAACGAATGCTTTAAAGGTCCAGAATTACAAACCATTTTTACCCAAATTTTCAATTAAGGTTGGTTCGCCAGCAGCATTCACCAAAATAAGCTAAAGAGCAATTCTTCGTAAATATGCAAATAAGCTAAAGAGAAACTCTTTGTAAGTTCATACTTACGAAGAATTGCTCTTTAGCTGATTTGGGTGAATGCTGCTGCCCACCCAATCTCAAGTTCATATAGACATGTTTACCCATTGACATGACCAGTATGCATGCCCAATGTCATGCAGAAAACTAAGCTATAAAAAGAATCGGTTACCTCTCCCAATCAGCTCTCTTAGTTCTAGCATTCTCTTCTCTGATATCTTGACCAGAAATCAAACCAGTTTTTGGCTGCTCTTTCAGGGAAGATGGTTTCTTCCGAATATTCCTTAGGGGAGAAAGGTCTGGAACTGAAGATACACGTGAAACCTCAATCTCAGATGAGCGTTGACTTGACTGTAGAACGGAGAGATTACGTGATCCATCTCTGCCCATCTTGCCTTTCCTTGGGGGTGAAAGATCTGCCCCAGGCGAACCACGTGAATCATCGTGATACGAGGAACTGCGACGAACTCGTTGAGGTGCAGGCATGTCAAGTATCTCTGACTTCTTTCCTTCATATTCTGACTGTTGAGGTCGGCGCCGGCGAGGAGGGGAAAAATCAGGATCTGGACGAGAAGAAAGTGATTGCTTTGTTTCAGGATCAGGTGATGGAGTATCACGATGACGTAGTTGCATCCGTGATCGTGATAAATCAATAACCTCTCTGCCAGATTGCGATTGTCTGAGATTGGGTTCCGGTGAAGGTGTGCCATACCTACTTCTCCGCTTACGTGGAGGAGAAATATCAGGGTTTTGGTCATTGGTATTCCGATATTTAGGGTCTAAGCCAGAAGAATGTAATGCTATTGTTTCCGGTTCTGAAGATTGAGTGTGGTAATGCCTCTGCAGCTTCCGTGGTGGTGACAGATCAGTAAGTTCTCTGTCACCTCCAGACGGCTTTAGGTCAGGTTCTGGTGAAGGTGTGCCATTCCGAATCCTGCGTTTTCTAGGGGGAGAAATATCAGAACTTCTGTCTGTTGAATTGAACAGCTTAGGAGTATCAGTGATTGACACCCAACCACTTCCATCCTCAGAAATGGCACCAAATGGACGTCTAGATGTAAGTTGCTCGAGTCTCCTCATCCGCTTGACTTCAATATCTTCATCAACCAGGGGCTTCTCTTCATCTATGTAAGAGATCATAATATAAATAAATAATATAAAAAAAATTTGATCAAGCCAAAATTCAGAAAATGCTTAACTATATTGTACTGAAAATGTATTGATTACTTACCAGCTGAATCATCATTTTCATCTTCTTCAGGCTTCACTGGTTTTTGCCAAACAGGGTCTTCATCAACAACAACAACACCCGTCATATCAGGTTTAATTTTTTTCTTTTTCTTCTTTTTCTTCTCCTCTTCATTCTGATTTTCGTATCTTTTCAGGTATTCCTTGAGTGAAGAAGCAGAAGCGACCATAGTCTGTTCTTAGTTATCTTCCTGCAATAGTCGTTAATTCCTATTAGACATCTATCAGGAATAGTCTAATCTGAACAGGCAAGTGGGTAGAGAATGTGTCTGCGAGGAATACTCTATACCCAAAAGTCTGTCTCCATGTCCCAATGTGCTTCCAACAGCACGATGTCATGGAATCAAGAGACACAATTAGCAGTGCACTGTCGAGTGGCTTGAAGTGCATTTTGTAAGGGGAACAGGGAGTTTTGGGGAAAAGAGGATCCCGGGTTGCCTGACATTATTAACAGATTCCTTTTTTTTTTCTTCTATCACAGTTATTTGAAAATTGAAACGCAATTTGGAGCAAGTAGAAACCAAAAGCCAAAGGAAACCAAAGAAATTCAAATAACATGGGTAACAAAGATCTGGCTTGAGGCAGGAGAAGAGTTAATACAGCATATAGCATTTTTATTCCATTTCATTCTCATGGTTTTCCCTTTTCCTCTTCTAATGAGAAGCTGAGGAGAAAATGATATATGAAAAAGATAGGTATGTCTATCTTTTTGCTAACAACAACCATTGCATGTTCTAAAAAATCAGAAAGAGAAAGAAAAAAACATATTGAACTCTGAAAACACATATATAAGGTTGTTTCTAAAATTGATCTTGGAAAGATAAAATCATAACCAGTTTATAACCAATTTACCCTGCAGAACTAAAATGAAGATGCCCAAATGGCAAACAGAATCAAATTCAAACCGCACCAGCACAAGCTAAGTTCCAAGTGTCTTGCCAAGATGAATAGATAGGCGCTATTTACTCCAAGTAATCACAAATACAATCACAAGAGGCCAAGTAGACCTCCAAGATCGGTTTCAGGTTTCATTCTCTATGCCAGGAACTATAGAATTGTAAGTACGCACGTGGTTGTGAATACATATTGCTCGCCTGAGGTTTCAATTGTTTACCTAGAACAACAGAGATGCGTGTGAAAAAAGAAGTAATTCCACTAGAATTTGCAGCTTGAGCATGAAACAAATCATTTAGAGAAAACAAATAAAAGGAAAAAAAAATCCTATAAGCATCTGGATATGCACAGAATAATTGTTGAGTGGGAGCCAATCTCTAGAACCATACATGTATTGACAATCGGGAAAAAAAATACTAAATTGGAGTATTAATCAAAAGTTCATGTATATTTATAGTAGAATGTAATGCAAACGAGAAAGGGAAAAAAAATACAGAAACTATCCACTTCGTCTATGTAAGTCATATTAACGACAACAAAAATTACAAGCATCCCAGCAATCAATCAGCACCATAAATAGGGCATGTAAGCATCAGGGCACAAAACAACAAAATCCATGAGATATATTAGTTATCTAAAGCACGACAGAAATCTTGTTCTGCTGGAACAAGATAATAAGTAAAACCCACAAAGGAAAGGTAAAAGAAAATTTTTAAAAACAAAAAACAGAAAGAAAAAAAAAACTAAGCACTGAAGCATTGTTTATGCTACTGTATAGAGAAGAAGAGCTCAAATTCGAAAATTGTTTGTGCTATTGCACTGAAGCACTGAGCAAATGGAAAATTTAAAAAGTAAGAGCCAGGATTTAAGGTATTATTTAAATTATTAAACAAGCAGCGAAGCAACAATGTTGATATAGAAGACTTGAAACTGAGGAAACAAGCAAAAGGTAAAATAAACAGAAAATTAAGAAGTTAGGGCAACTTTAAAATTCAGAAAATTGGGGCAAGTCAATTCAGCAGATTTAAAACTTTAAGAATGAATTAAAGAATTCTAAGACGTACTTCGGAACTACCCGGAGCAGCAATGAAATGAGATGTTGTGGCCCGTGTGCAAGGAGAATAAATCGCCAATGAAGCGAAGAGACAATCGCGACGAAGCCCAACAGTTCTGCACTCTTGAAGATGAGACGAGGCCAGCGGTGATGGCAGCCGGCAGCGGCGACGGTAGGTGGCGTGGGCGATCGGCAACGTAGATGGCCAAGAAATCAGATCAAAATAGAAAAGGGAGAGAGAGCTGCGGCCTGCGGCTGTTCATGGATAGAGGTGAAGAAAGGTAGGGGGAAAATTATTGGTTACTATCCGAATAGCATGGGTTGTTGGTCACTTTGGTATTTTTCAGGAGGCGGAGGGACGGCAGGCCCAGAGGGGGCAGCTGACCCCTCTCATTTTTAATTTTTTTTTTTATTACTCTTAATTTTTTTGATAATCGTAAAAAATGTCCTCTCTAAATTATATTATTGCCCCATTATTTTTCTCTAAATTACTATTTCGTCCCCACTCTAAGAATGAACTGAAGTCTCAGCACACTGAACCCTAAGTCGGTGCCGCTTGATTTGCGCTTGCGATTTGTGATTTGCGATCTCGGCGCCGCTTGATTTGCGCTTGCGATTTGCGATCTCGACGCCGCGCGATCTCGCCCTCGTCGCCGTCGGGGCCGCTCAATCTTGCCGCCGCTCAATCTCGCCGATCTCATCTCGCCTTAGAGGGTAGTGGTGCACTGTAACACTGGTACACAATATTAATATTATAATATAAAAATTTGTGTTCTTAATCCTTGGGAAATTGGGGACGTTCACTGTTAATCTGTTATAATCGATTGAATCATTGATTTTGTTGTTTGTCTTTGCGGGTGTACGTGTAACACCACTGCTAGCTTTTGTTCTTTTGACATAATTGCGATTTTGCTGTTTGATATAAATAAAATATTTTGTTATGATCTTGTTAAAAGATCAAAAAAATAAGTTTTAACGTGTATGGTTTAATTGTGTGATTTCTTTCTAAAATATCCTGCAAACAGATAAATTTAATTTATCTGTTTGCATATCAATACAGATAATGTAAACAGATAAATTTATCCGTTTGCTTATTTATGTCTAACAGATAAATTTATCTGTTTGTATATTAACACATATAATACAAACAAATAAATTTATATGTGTTCTTTATACATGTTTTAAAAAGACACAGATAAATTTATCTATATTCTTTATACGTGCTTTCAATAAAATAAATAAATTTATTTGTGTTCTTTACACGTGCTTTTAATAAAAGACAGATAAATTTATTTGTGTTCTTTATACATATTTTGAAAAAGCACAAATAAATTTATCTGTTGTAGGGTATTTTTATCTCAAAATGACCTTGCGCGTTAAAATTTTTTATAAGAATAGACTTTACTCGTTAAAATTCTTTATGTTGGAAGAAAAACAGTAAACGGCATATAAATTGAACTGTTTACCAATTTTTTGTTTTGTTATTTGACAAATATTGTGATTTTGTTATTTTCGTATTAAATTTTTGATTTTTTTGTTTGATATGAATATTCTGATTTTGTTGTTTGACATAAATATTTTGTTGTGATTTTTTATGTTATATGATTCAAATTTAGGTATTAGATCTTAATTTATGGAGAGATTTTTTAAGAAACAATTAAAATTAGAAGTGACGAGTAACACTTCATCTTATTGTGTATGATTTTAAATATATGTCCGTCTAAACATAATTTCTGGCTACGTTCTTCATGCTAAACATACTGAACATAACTTTAAGTTTTAAGAGGGCATAATTTGATTTTAAAACGGAATCAAACATGTAGGTGTTATTTTTTAATACTAGATATTGTCTGTGACTGAAGGCACTACCACTATTTGTTTTGAGATTATTCGTGCATTTTAATAATTTCTTTAAAGTCTTATATTACTATGAATAATCCATATTAAAAAACACTAATTTGGAAAAAAAAATGCAATACATAGATAATTATTCTAAGTATTCAATTTTTAAAAAAAATTGGCAGAGTTCTCTCTGTTTTTTGGATAATGCCACGGTTTAACTGTTCACAAAATAACCTGTAATAAAAACAAGCAACACAATAAACACAGGGTTAGTCTAGATCCCAACAACAAAACTACAACTCAATTAAAATCATCCTAATTTCTCATGCATACATTTAAAAACCTTAAATTTCAAATCAATAACATAAATCAAAAAAAGCTTAGTAACCCTGAAGAATTAAATTCTGTTTCCATTAAGTTTCTTAACAAATTTCCTATTGTTTAACAAAATATACTGTGTTTATTGGATTCATTTCCCTATATGTCATTCCTTTTCAAACTCTTAATTGAATTCATTTCCATAAACACCACCACCAACACAACTTGCCTCTGTAATCCTGCTTTCATGTAAAATTTGCTACTCTATTTTCAAAATATATAGAAAACACAATCAAGTTTTGGTGAAACTAAAAGAAGGCAATAAATTAATCCAAGAAATTTTCATTCAATTAAACATGACATTGTCAGCTACATGGGCAACATAGTAACTCGTAAAGGTGGCAGTTGAGAATATGGTCATGTCATTGGCATTGTCAGCTTGGAAATTGAGAAATTATTTTCGGCAAAGCTTCAATTCAATTGGTAATTGAAGATTGTATGCAATGAAGCTCCCAAAAGGGTAATAGAATGGTGCATGCGGCTGGGGTTTTACCTACCTAATATTTGTCATTATTTATTAGAATTAAAGTTATTTTTTAACGGCAGTGAGCCTAATCGAATTAATTATAAGGACTAAAAGAATACACAAAACAACAGGGGCAATGGCGCATGCGGCTGGGGTTTTACCAACCTAATATTTGTCATTACTTATAAGAACTAAAGTTATTTTTAACAGCAATGAGCCCAGTCGAATCAGTTATAAGAATTAAAAAATACCAGAAACAATAAAGGATTCAAGAGACCAAGAAATATATAGAGTGAGAAGATGGAACTATGAAATAGCTGTGCGCTGGCTGGCTGAAGGCTCCTGGATTTCAAATTTGCTAGCGAGTAGAACCATAGAGTGCTTGAAGTCCATTTCATTTTTCAAACATCAACAGATCAAAAAGCCAACTATTAGGAACAATTTCACTAAGAAATGATGAATATTCAACAACTTGCAACAACTAATTCATATTAAACACATAATCTGGTGCTTCATATGAATCAATTGGGAAATTATTTTAAACATACAAAACCTTGTAGCAGTTAGCCAAAATCTTGCATGTTTTTATTGCATAGGGACCTATTGTATAATAGATTTTTAATCACAAAGAATTTAATGGGTTGAGTTATTTTCAATTGTTGAATTAAACTACAATGTTTATATGCACATGTAATTTCCACCATGTACAATTTTTGCTCAAGTTTTTAGGTACATGTAAGTTGAATTTTAGTCAAATCTGTGAAGGCACCATAAAAAAGTACAACAATAAGTGCTTCTGTGTTCTAATAAAAACAACTAATATTAGATTAATTCAACTCTAAAAAATTGCTAGTTGAAAAAAAAGGGTTTATACCTTTGCTTTTCCTTTCAATGTCTATGGTTATCTATGGAAAAAAAAAAAGAAGTCCTTTCAGCTTCCAAGGTGAAGATAGATGGATGAGATGAAAATCCAAATAAAATTAAAATCACATGCAGTAAAATTTATTTGTTAAATTATATATGTTATATAAACTATATAAAGTAAAGCATGGACCCAATAATATTAAACACCTGAACCACAATTTGTTTTAAGAAAATGGTTGATTTGAAAATTTTTCGCCGCAAGCCCAGTTGCATTTATGTATTATTCATTCCATTAATATTAAAATTTGCCTATGAAAAAATATAGTAAGAGAAGAAGGAAGACAGAGATGAATGGCAGAGGATTTCTTCTATTTCATAGGGCTGTTTGAATGGTGAGAAATACTAATTTTTCAATGAATACTTCTTTTGTTGTGTTTTTTTTTTCTGGCACTTGCTAAACCTCATTTCTCTCTCCCTTTTTTTTTGAATTAGTGATTCAGTTTTTTTTTTTTTTGGTTTTTTTCTTCGATATATTGATCTCTCTCTCCCCTAGGAGGTGCAAAATTAGCTTTAAGCAATATTAAACTCATAGATGGACATCCCCTCATTGGCGTTTCTACACATGATATGGGTTGATTTGAGTTTTGTAGTTATTGTTTTTAGGGTTTTTATTACTTTAAGAGGGATTATTGTGATGATTCTAAGTTATATACTTGCTCAGTAACATATGTTTCATGCTGGTGGTGAACCAGTGTGATGCATATGTTGGTTTTATATGAATGGTCTACTAAACCAAGTGTGGAGATGGTGTGCAGGTCAATATAATTTACAACACAAACCAAAATTTGGGTGACTTCAAAGAATACTACTCTCTTTTTTATGATGATTCTGCCTCAGGTTTATAAGAAAAAGGCAAAAACTAAAGTTAGGTAATGCCTAACCCAAGTGAATTTCACCAATAAAGCCACAGAGTTCATGTTCGAACAGGGGAAAAATCTTAAAATGTGGGCTTTTATTGTTGAAGGGCAGCCAATAGACTGGCTTAAATTTGTCCACAGCCAGTACTCTAAATTTCAAGGGTGCCGACTTCGACAACTGTTGGTTTTAAGTCTATTAGCTTCATATTTCTTTTTCATTTCACTCCACAAATCTCACTACATAGACGAAGCGATCCTAAGTTTGATAAGCACAGATGTTAAGGGATGCGAGAGTATATTCTATATCCAACTTAACCGATACATGTAGTTTGCGGGTGATTATAGGTATTTGGAGATCTATTCCTCAATGGTGGTGGATTACTTTGTAATTAATTACTTGAATTATAAGATTACACGACCGAGATATATTGGCAAGTTCTGGTTCCATTTTTTGTGTAATCTGTCTTATTTGCTTGGTTTGATTCAATGGCCTAAAGCATAGATTTAGCAGGTACAAAATGGCTCTTTACACATTGGAATACTCAAATTTAGCCTATGGAGTGCAATGTATCCTTTTAAACAGTTTTCAGGGAAAGGAACACAAAATGTAAAGTGAAATTAGTTACATATTTTGCATCCTACAGGGGATATAATGGGCTATGATTTTGGAGATACCCATGAATCATTTTCTCTGTCGCTGGATTATGTGTAATTGATCTGCCACTCTATATGAATCTAGACAATCAACTCTATTTATACATAGTCAACTATACATTGATTATAACCCATAATGCATGTCCTCTCATATCACTTTGAAGGAACTAATAATTGCCTTTTTGGTTGAAGTGTTTTTCTTTTATAGGTTTGTGAGGCATTTTGAATAGATGTGAACATGGATCTACTGTTAAATATTAACTGGAAAGTATGAGATTGAAAGAGATGCAAAGAAGAAAAAGGGAAAATATTGGGTTTTGGAGGTATTGTGGGGTTGCTTTGAATGTCCTCTTGCAGTTACCTATAAAGCATGTTCTCTTTGAATGTTGTGTGCATGTGTATTTTCGAGGATAAGCAGCAATGCTATAAGGTTTCTTTGAATGTTGTGTATGTATTTTCTAGGATACGTGTATGTATTTTCCAGGATAAGTAGTATCTATTTGTGTAATGGTCATAATTTGTTTTTCACTCGGCAAAGATGGTCATTTTAATCTGATTCAAATTGTATAAAGTGTGTTTGAAAGATGATTAGTTTTGGTAGTGCCTTTAAGATGTGTTAATAATGCATTTTTTATTGCTCTATTGTTATTATTTAATTTGGGTATCACTTCAAATTAAGATATGATAATCGTGCATTCTTTTATTTATATGTTATTATCT
>JAULJZ010000019.1:5946027-5967842 GCA_032270985.1 Heliamphora pulchella | reverse complement strand
ATACTTGAACGGAATTTGTTTTGACGATAAAGTGAAAAATTTGAAATGTGGAATGTGCATAATGAGGGGTTGCGGTCGTACGGTGAAAGCCCGTGAAGGTTCATGCATAATGAGGGGCTGCAGTCCTACGGTGAAAGCCCGCGAAGGTTCATGCATAATGAGGGGCTACGGTCCTGCGGTGAAAGCCCGCAAAGATTCATGTATAATGAGGGGTTGCGGTCCTGGAAAGCCCGCGAAGGTTCATGCATAATGAGGGGCTGCGGTCCTGCGGTGAAAGCTCGCGAAAGTTTATATTCAAAGATTAAATGTGAGTTGGTTTTTGTGAAAAGCCGGGTATTGAGGATTGATGTGAAAGAAAGAAATATTTGAAAAAACGTTTCTTGAATGAACAACTTGGCGTGCTTGAAAATAAATAACGAATTTATAGAACCTGTATTTTTATTCCGGTTGCACCATCACACCTCACATATCATGCTTAGCATAGAGTTAGTTTTTATCCTACGAGATTCGACTCATGTATGTATACAAAATCATTTCAGGTTTCGAGAATCTGAGACGATACCAGCGCAGAGGATGCATGTGGGGAAAATGATAAGAGGAAAGACTTAATATTTCTTTTGTATTTGCATTATGATTGTACCAGAAGTAAAATGGATAATTGTAATAATATCAGTGCTGTAAATGAACTCTTGTATATCGTTAGAATAAAATATTTTATTTATGATTGTTTAAAAGAACTAAAGTGTTGTTATTTTAAAAAGTTCATTATTGATAGTTTTTATGTGGGATAATTTGGATTGTGCCCATGGGTTCCCTTGGTTCGGGACGTTACATCATATTTTTTATCTAATTATTGAAATTATGCAAGTTTACAATTAACGGTAATAAGTACCATTTAAAAAAATATATATCATCACTCTTCTCATTTAATGCAGTTATTTTGAAAAATTATTACCTCTCTCCATTTAATACCATCTCTCTCCTCATTTTTTTCTCTTCACAAAAAGTAAAATTTGTTTTATTGAAAAAATGTTATTTTGGTTACCTTCGATAGAAAATTATTGAATTAATTTTTTTATCTAATTATTTAAATTGTCCAAGTTTACATCTGACAGCAATAAATATAATTTTAAAAAATATATTATCACTCTCCTTATTTAATGCAGTTAGTTTGAAAAATTGTCACCTCTCTCCCTATTCAATGCCATATCTCTCCTCATTTTTTTCTCTTCAAAAAATATCATCTCTTCACAAAAAATAAATTTATTTTATTAAAATAATGTTATTTTGGTTACCTTCGATAGAAAATTATTGAATTAGTTTTTTTAATATAAAAAAATTTATATTATGTGATAATTTAAAATATATCATTTTTTGTACAAAAGTTGATTACTATTTTTTTTTGAGAAATTTTTTTATTCCTATTTGAAAACTAAAAATTTAAATTGTTGTTTTGGTTACCTTTGATAGAAATTTGATTTAAATAATTTTTTATTTATAAAAAAAACTTTTGAGAAGTTATGAGAACTTTTTAATTTATTCTATACAGTGTATAATTTTTCTTTTTAGAGTGTAAAGATTATAGTTATATAGGAATTTATTGTATTATATATGTGGAGAAAGACAAAATTATGTGAACCACATGACGTTCCATGTCTCTTCAAATTCCACATAATAGAGGGATTTATTTTTATTTTTTAAATCTTAAGCATTTTAATAATAATAATAATAATTTTAAAAGTTCGATAATTCATTTAATTTATTTTTTATTTTACTGTATTGTCTTTTTTATTAATCGCATTTTATGTACATGAGAATACAAGAGCCATTTAATAATTGAGTAGAAAAAATTTATTGAAAAGTACTTTTTAGAGGTATGAGTTATAACTAGAAAATGTTTTATTAAAAAATAAATTTTGATTAATTTTATAATAAAAAACTGTACATAATCTCCATTCTCTTTTATGTAAATTTTTATTAGTTTGATTGTTTACTTTTAATAATTGACTAGAAATACTTTAAGGGTGTCTTTAAAAAAATTAAATTAATTGGAAGTGCCTTTAGGCACAGGTTATCCCCTAGTTGTTAAATATATTTAATCATGTTATTATTATTGTTATTGAATAACTACTATTATTCTTAGGCCCCAATTGACAACTAGCTTAAAAGCTAGTTTTTTTATTTTTTTTTCTGTTTTCAACCAAAAACCTAAATTTGGTTCAAAGTAGGTTATTTGATAAATTAGCTTCTATGCTACTTTTTTTAAAATTAGTTGTTTAGGTACAAAAAAAAACTAATTTTTTTGCTTTTTGTTCAAATCAGACAAATTTATCCTTCTATATATATGATATTAATAATTATAGATAGTTGATAGTGGTAGTAAATAAGTTATGAATAAGAGGTATTATTGTATTTTAAAAGTGGTTGAAATTTGAATTGAATATTCTAGGAGTTAGTGTTTTGATTTGATATTTTGACTTTTTAATTTTTTTGCTTTTTTGCCAAACGAACCATTTTGATTTTTTTGGCATTTTTAGCTAAAAAAAAAACCAAAAACCTAGAGTTACCAAACAGGCCCTTAGTTGATTTTTTGCATGTTAAATATGATTTATTTTTTTAAAAATGCAAGAGTTTTTTCATTTTTTAAAAATAGATTTTTATGAAATAATCATAAAGTTGTATAACTTTTTAACCCACTAAACCGCTTAAATCGCGGGTTGAAACAACCAAAAAATATCACTCAACCCACTAATTTTGATTATCAGTGGATTGATGGCTAGTTGAAAAAACAACCACATGTCAAAGATGGGTTGATTAAAAATTTCCTTCTATCTGTCTCAATTCAACTTACGCACACCCTTAGTAGGCAACGTGAACTGGCTTGAAGGCCAAACAGGCGCACACTCGTGGGAGGGGTAAAATGGTAATTGGGGAATCATAAATTAAGTTTTACTCTAATTTATAAAATAAAAAAATAAAATAAAAAATAAAATAAAAAATAATACTCAATCTAGAAGCTACAATCAATTTAGTTTTTTTAAAATATTCATAATTTCTACTATAATTACTTTTTCTTCTCTTACAATCACTTTTTTTCTAACAACAATTTAAAAGTTAGTAATGCGAAACACCACCAATATATAAGCGGCACTATACACAATAATGGTGCAGAAAGAGAAAAATAAAACAAAATTGAAGAATGAATTTCTCATAGGCACTATTGTTGACATATAATGCCTTGATTTCATTATGTATTGCTTTTTCAATTTTGATATCAATAATACTGTGGAGTATATATATTGGTGATTATATTTGAGTATCAAATAATGTGATATTTTATTCATGGTACTTAAAAATAAATAATAGATCGATGAGATAATATAAACACCATTTATGAGGTACCACATCATATGGTACTTAAATGTGATCTTGAAAATAGAGACACTATTAATATTATTAATATTAAAGTTCTTGCATGTCATGATATTATTGATGAGTGAAGAAAGCACATACTAAAATTTATATTTAGGTCATGTTTGGAACAGAGAAATGAGAGAAGAGATTTTATAAGAAAACATAAGGGTCCACCAATTAAGAAATTGTTTCTTGGAACAAATAATCTTGTATTTATATTATTTTGCGACATCCTATACTCGAGATTGCATTATTAGAATCACACATCATGATATTATCCTTGAGTATAGAAAGCACATCTCTATTTAGGTCAGGTTTGGAACGGGGAAATGAGAAGAGAGGAGAGGAATTGGATAATAAAACATAAGGGTCTAGTAATTCAGAAATTATTTTTTGAGACAAATAATTTCGTGTTTGCATTGTGAGATTGGAAAAGCAGTGAGATTGGAAAATAGTGCAACAAAGGTATTAATAATAGCAAACATCCCTAGGATTATTAATATTAGGCTATGTATAGTCTTTTTTTATTTATCTAACGATTGAAAATAGTTTTTCAACTTTTGTCTAATTTTTGTAGCCCAATCTAACTAGAGATGAACTAAATTTTACGTTATATACATAATTTTTATCTGTACTTCCCTGATTTAATATATATATATATATATATAAACCCATAATATTATTTATCTATCCCATTCATCCATATCTGAAATAGCCAGATAAGAAGGCCATAGTATTAGGTGGGAGCTTATTGTCAAATGCCTCATGGCCAATTCTATTTTAGCACTTGTTTCCTTTGCATTACAGCTCTCAGGATCAAAAACTAAGAACTGGAATGCCATCAGTGTTGCAATAGAGCAGGCAATTTTTTGGAAAGAAAAGAAGTACAGCTTGAGCTTGAGCTAAAATGATGAGAGGATTATCAAATTGTTGGCAACTTGGAATTTCATCTTCAACTTCACAAATCTTATAAAAGACTGCTGGTAAAATTGGAAGATAGAGATGACAAGCATATAAATCTTGATGTCCTCACAGCTGCCACTCCATCAAACCTGTTGTGTCAATGGATGGTGATTCAGGAACCCCAAACGTAGGTTAATGACCATGTGAGCATGAGCTTCATGTAGAAACTTTCACTCAGATTGAAATTAATTTTCATGCTTGGTACTCCCCAACTTGATCCTCAATGAATAATGTTATATCCCTGTAATAGTTCGTGCTAATAAATATAATAACAGCACAATATCCAAACCAAACTAAGCATTTACCTAATCAAATTGAAATCGGCTACATATATCATTTTACACCAATCTACTTTGTTATGAGTCATATATTCAGTTAGTTTTAATAAGTTCTTATATTTTCTTAATATCATACACCCACATGGAGGGAGATTATTGGATTTTTTTCATAATATCTGTTCCTAAAATTGTTAACGCTACAGTAACTACTAAGAGGGATGATCTCTCCTTCATACCGTGTACTCCTCTATAACCCTCAAAAGACTCCATTTTGTCGGTCTCAAGTGAACCCACAAAAATAATTCAAACCGTTTATTTATTATGCCTCAAAAAGAAGATCATACATTCAAGAATTCAACTTGATTAGACATCAATTGTTATATAAAAAAAAATGGATGGCTTTTTTTTATCCATTTTTTTTAAATGGACTTTTAAGTTTAAACCGTTGATTTTGTAAAATAAAACACAATTTATTCATGTGTCTATCGATATCCGGTCAAGCTGAATTTTTTTATAAATAATCTTCTCTACAATGTCTACGAGATGAGAGGTCATCATTGTGTGCCCAGTTGGGAACCACAAAACATAATCTTGAGGGGTATAAAGGTAAGGGGGTATGGATGGGAGCTTACTCCCGTATTTGCGACATTACCTATGTACAAAACCAGATCCTGAGATGGATTGTTTCAGTTCTCCATCACTCAGCAATCCTTCCTGTCCTCAAGCAGTCACTAAATGAGCTCCGGACCCCATTAAAGGAAGCATGCAAGAATAAGTGACATATTTAACACTGTCTATTAGGACGACAACAAAAATCCTAGAGAGAGACTTTGGTCCCATCACACCATCAATGTCACTGTCACCGGCTTCCCTTGGGTCAACAAGCACAGAAACCTCCATTGACGAAAGAGAATTATTTCCCCTAATGCTGTCTCTCTTTGTACTTCTTTCTACGTGTTGTTTAGTAGATTCGTTCCGCGAGCCGGCAAGGGGAATAGGAGCACCATGGAGAATCCTTCTATTCCGCCCCTTCATGAGGTGTGTCGCATTGTGACGGTGTTGTGCAGAGACATTCATGACTGAGGTAGCTGAAACTATGGCGCCTGGAGTTGGCGAGACATCAAACTGAAACACTTCAGTGCACATGCCAGAACTCAACAATGGCCCTGGTCAGATCATGTTATCAGTTGTCGTGAAGGCAGTATGGTAGAGAATCATGGAGATAACTTTATCCATACAACAAGCATGATTTTACAAAACTGTCAAACGAAAAATTTAAAACAACCAGACTAATCAAGCATATTAGGCATCTTCTATCCAACCCAACAGAAGCCTCTACAAAAGTCTGAACAGAGTAAAACCCTCCCAAAAAAACACAAAATAGGCCGCAAAATGATAGTTTTGCAATCCTATTAGGACTCTTATTAAGAAATTAGGCTCCGTTTGGTTAGAACGAAAAGAATAGTATAAAGTGAAAGTACAAAAAAATAAAAATAAATAAAAAAGAAGTGAAGAGAATGAAAGGAGTATGAAAAGAATGATTTTTCAACATGTATTTGGTTGGGCAGAAAGTATTCTACAGTAAGTACAAGAAAATAAAATTTTATTGTATGAATTATGCATAACAAATTTATAGTTATAGCAAGAAATTCAAGAAGAATTGCATTTCAAGTTTTACTAGAATGAAAAAATAAACGGTGAGATTGCAACTTTCCACTACCTAAGAGGCCAAATTGCAATGATATCGCGACATACCACGGCCTAAAAGACCATATTAAAATGACAAGTACTTCTGTAAATGGTCGATGTCCTATGAGGAGTGAGGACCAATGCCAACCAATATGGTCTAAGGCATGATTAATTCAAGTTAAAGGAACTCTAGTGAAATAAGGCAGGCCACCAAACTATTGAAAAAAGATATCACAGCCAATTACTTACAAAAATATTTGGCCTCTGGATTGGTCTAAATGTTGAACTAATTGTTTACACATCACATACCCATTAAACATTAAACACACTTTGCAAAACAAACATAATAAATTCATAACATCGTTATGCTAGTCCTTTATCTGGAAATGAATTTAGGTCACAGAATGATTTAGATGGCAAAGGTGAATTACATAAACTTGTCAATTGAGCAAATTCACCAAATGAATGAATGAAACCACTTTAAACAAAACTGTGAGAGTGAGCAATCACAGTACCTGCAAGTCCTTCCTGGAACCATTGCTGCAGTTTACCATTGGCAGATTTTGACTTCAAATTGTCCTTGTCTGCAGAACCAGAACCAAGAGCCCTTTGCCTTCCGTATAGGTGGGGATGTCTCTCAGTATTCCTTACTGTAAGAGGAATAGCAGGATGCATATTTCCTGCAACTGCCAAACCAGTCTCTTCGCTACTCTTCGTTCCATGATTTTGCCGAGATGCCATGGCTTTTTCACCAGCCAGAACAGAATGAATTATCAAGTTACCATCAATCTTCACAAGCTTATCATTCCTTGGAACATACAATGAGGCAACAAGAGGCTCCGAAGAATTGTCTGACCCAGGGAAGGGATGTGATCCTCCTCTATACTCAACATCAGGCTGTACTCCCCCGACTTGACCCCTCCCGCTAGACGATACCGTATCGATGTTTTGGTCAGAACCATTCAGATGGCCATTAACAGCCAATACCCTCCCACGGTGTTGTTCATAAAACCTTTTATCCAAATAATCTGATCCTCCAGGAACTGAGTCCCTTCCATCAAATCTCACATTTATAATGGGCAACAATCCACCAAAGAGCAGAATAAAAAACAGAAAACCAAGAAAACTAACACTTGCAACCTTCTTAGTTTTACCCTGAGTGATCTTACTCTCAACTTTCTTAGCTTTTGGTGCTGGGGTAGGTTGCTTTGTTTTCAATCTCGGAATTGGGACCAATGGAACTTGAGAACCTTGCGGTTTTACAACATAAGGGGGACAAGGCATCCATGGATAGCCCATGGGCGCCATAGGCGGATGTGGGTACATGCCCAGAGGCGGCACAGAGGGTGGGCACATGGCGCCACCACCCAATTGTTGCCGCAAACTTGCATTTTCAGCCATTATGTATGAAATCTTAGAGTTCAAATCTTGAATGGTGGAATGCATTGTTCTCACCTTATCCTCGAGCTCGTCCACGTAGTGCTTCTTCCTCTGCCTAGAAAGCTGTGCGCTTTCACGGTTCCTCATCAACCTCGCTTTCCTTTTCTCTTCCTCTTCGCTGGTTGTATCCAAACTATACAGCGCACTGCCGATGTCCACGGCATTCGACCTCCGATACTTGCTCGTCCTCGGTTCGGTGTTCACATCTTCGCTTTCTTTTTTCCTTTTCAACATGCAAATGCTGCCCTCTTTGTCCAATTTAATCTTCTGATCAACACCGCCATTTCTCGAATTGTTGGCAGAATTGGGCGAAGAAGCTGCCAAGCGATCGCAATTGCCCGATACAACAGATCCAGAATTGCCAGAATCCGGAGACGACGCCCGTCCAGAAAGTTCTCGACTGTGATTTTCCGACTCCGATGAGGGATAGTTTGAAACCCTATCAAAATCAGATCCATTGTTGCCGGACTCCTGAGAAGATTCCGGTGAGGAAACGTTCAGAAACTTAGCTCCATCCAAGCTCCAATCGCCGGAAACTTGACCCGACCCCAGAGACGGAGAATTCAAAACCCTAGCGCCATTCGAGGCCTGGTCGCCGGTAATCTGGTCAAAACCACCGTAATCCAAGACCCTAGTAACGTCAGGGATCGGATCAGATGAGAATTGGAGCAGGTCGGAAGCGAGTGGGATGATCGTATCGGGTAAAGAGTTAAGGAAATCTTCCGTGTCGGAAGGGAGGTAGAAATCGTCTAAGGTGAAGTCGAGGTCGTCGAAATCGCCGTTGAAGGGACCGCCGGGGTCGGAGATGAGGGCGCCGGAGAAGAAGGCGGGGTCGAGTGGCGGAATTGGGAGAGAATCGAGATCGGCAGTGGTGGTGAGATTAGGGATTGGAGGGATCGGATCGGCGACCGATGCGTCAGCCATTGTCAGAATTTCTCCGAAAAATGTCTGAAATTTGAAAAGAAGACGCAGCGACAGAGAGAGAAAGTTGTCATTGGATGACGCCGGCGGGGCTGGAATCCGCAGTTTACGGTCTCGGCCCTCTCGGGTTTTTATTCTCTTGCCAGTTGTTTTTGGACAAAGAGATTCTAAAAATGAACTCCGTTAGCTTGTCAAATCACTTGCTAAAAATTGATTTTTTGTTAAAAATTTTGATACAAATTTTATTTCAGATCTTTTAAATTTAGTAAGGCCTGTTTGGGCTACTTTTAAGCTCATTTTGTTAAAAATTTTGATCCAAATTTGACTTCAGATCTTTTAAACTTATTAGGGCCTGTTTGGGCTTAGCTTTTAAGTTCATTTTTTTGTCAAAAAAAAAAATATCAATTTTCAAGCTGCATTATTTGATTTCCAAAAATAGCTAACATTTTTTTCTATCTCTTAATTCAATAAAAAAAGTCAATACATATCCTAAACATCTCAATTTTTTTTCAAACAAAATTATTATAATACTCTTACATAAAACGTCAATCGTACTTACAAAACAAAAAAAGTCGTGTCAATATCCCAAATACTATAATTTAAAAATTAAAAATAAAATATTTTAGACATTACAATAAAAAAACAAAAAAAGCTACTACAAAAAATTATCTCAAACACTCTCACTTTATTTTATTTCTCTTTTTTTCCAAAAAATTAAACTTTTTAAAAATTAAGCTTAAAAGCTATTCAAAATAGACACTTAGTGTTTGTGCCTAGATCAGTACTATTAATAATTACATAAAAATATTTTTAAAAAACTACATAATAAAAATAATTATATAATAAATTATAAAAAAAAACATAATATAATAATTATAAATTATGAAAGTTCAAAAATAATAAGATTTTAAAATAAAAAATAATAAAAAATAAAATGGGTTGGTAGTTATGTAACTACTCCTACAAATATTTAAGTTTTGAAATCTAAATTATTATGAGGGTACTTTCGAAACAAAAATACGATTAGTTTTGAAAGACCAAAACAAAGTAATTCTTTTTAATAATAGTATAATTTTTTATTGCATCACATTTAGGCAATATTAATTTTTTTTTAACATTCTAATTAACAGAGTAAAAAATTTAAAAATATTTAACTACCCAGCGAGCTTTAATAAGATGAGAAAAATCACTTGTAAAATTATTAATTATTTAATGTCACAGAGAGCATGGTTGCATGACGTCCTATGCTTTTTGAGAGTCACGCAATCATTTGAACCCTTATATTTAAAGGTAAAACCCAAATGATCATATGATTTTCAAAAGCTTGTGGCACTACGTGAATATGACTTATGGGTTCGTATAGTTAAAGAACTATTTTAATAGAATAATTATTGAATTAGAATTATTATTGCCTAGAGTATTATGGATTGAGTTATTAGTATAGTATTTTTTTATCAAATAATATTTGATTGAGAATATGATAATCTAATGATAAATATTATGTAGTGTGCGCGTTACAAACTGAGAACTTGTTCGGCACAATCAGTACCAAGTAAATTGGTCCAGTATTAATGACCCCGAACAAGATATGGGCCAAACTCCTTATCGCCGAACTCACTAAAGGTTCCTTACTCCACCGTCGAACTCCTGCAACACCAAGAACACTGTTAGTGCCCTCCGGCCTGGTTTGACTAGGAGGCACTCCGACGCTCAACTTAGATATCTCTCAGAGAGATTTCTAGTCAATAACTGGGCTTAGAATTACATACCTGTGGGTTGAGAGCACCTCCCTTTATATAAGGATCAAATCTTCATGAGGTTGAGTCCTCTTAGAATTTTGCCTTCTATTCTTTAGAGATTGTTTCCTATCCTGATGTGATTATGATTCGTTTCCATCATGTATATCTGATCAAATCGTATTAAGGATGGAATCTTGCTAAGTTATCTTTCCATTAAGGGCCGACATGGGCTTTATTTGATCCGGGCTGCCCCTTTCTAGGGTGGGCCGAACTCGTATGGCCCGAACAACTGGTGGTCCGGGCTTCTTTGAGGGTGGATAAAAGCTATGGGCCCAAGGCCCAGCCCAAATGAGACTGCTCCATTACCCAAAGAAGTCATCAGTTTGTAGCGCGCCCAATTTAGCGCCATCTGTGGGAACGACGACCTCAAACCAACAGAATCATGAGCCAGACTCCCACTAGATTCACTGGAAGCCGTACGAGGGGCAAGAAGAAATCCCCCAAAGATTCATACCAGTTATTCCAGAAAGACCAAGGGCCCCGAAAATCCCACCAGAGATTTGAAGACGAAGAGACGATGCCTCACACAATAGTAGGTAACTTCGCTATTCAACCACGAGTTCAAGAGGGGAGCGACCCTCTCCCCCATCTTCAAGAGAGAGGGGAAGATTGGGAGGAAAGGTTGGCCAAACGAGATAGGATTATCAACAGCCTCGAAGAAAGAATGGAGCAGCGTGACAGGGAGATTGATGAACTCAGATGGTTGGTCCAAAGATAAGATGGTCGAAGGGAACCACGCGTAAGGTAAAGGGAAAGTCCAGAGCAAGAGGAGACCGAGCAAAGTCCAGAGTCCTATAGCATAAGTCACCCTCAAAGGCAGAGGCACAAAAAGCCTTAGGTCAGCCTAAGGAGCTCTAGGCGCTCTGATACCATCAAAATGGAATTAGTTTGACCAAGTCATGAAAGAGTTGTTCGGGCCGAATTGGAACCCAACCAAGATCTACGACTATGGTTGGAGAGGAGAATGGATTATAGGATGTAGCATGGTGGTGGTCGAACAGCCCAAGACGTGGCAATGAGGGCCCTTGAGCAGATCTCGGTGTCACCATTGACCAAAGTCATTGAGAATGCAGATCGCCCACGTAAGTTCTCCCCGTCGAAATTTGAGATGTACGATGGGAAAACCAATCCAGTGAGCCATATTCGCCAGTACAGACAAGCAATGACACTCTTGAGTGGGAATAATGCACTCTTTTGTCGCATGTTCCCATCCAGGTTGGGGGAGATAGCCCTCAGTTGGTTCCACAAGTTGCCACCCCGCTCCATAGCAAATTGGCAGCAACTGGCTAAATCCTTTACTACTTGGCTCATAACCAACAGAAAATAGCCAAGGAGTTTTGACATATTACTCTCCCTAAGAAAGAATGACGGGGAGACAATTCAAGAGTATGCTCGACGCTACTGGGAGAATTACAACGAGATTAAGGACTGTAGTGAACAACTTGCTGTGGCATCATTTAAAATTGGGCTACCTCCCCAGAGTCGTTTGAGATAATCCCTCACCAAGAAGGCCGTCTCCTCAATGTCCGAACTAATGGTGAAAATAGAGCAACATGCAAAGGTGGAGGAAGACATAAGTCTGGCCGAGCAAAGTGTGGCATCAGTCAAGCAGCTTGAGAGGAAGGAAAAGGGGCGAAAAGACCAGAAGACCAGAAATAAATCCTAAGAGAGGAAGAAGTCAGTAGCCTACTAGACCTTCCAAACAGTATTCAAAGAACTCCTGTATAAGCTCTTGGACCAGATCAAGGACAAGCCTTATTTTCAATAGTCTCCAAAGTTGATGGGTAATCCGAACAAACGTGATCAGAAGCAGAAGTGTCACTACCACCGAGATCATGGCTATCTGACTGGAGAATGCAGAACTTTCGAAAAGCATTTGGAGGACTTGGTACAAGCAGGGCACTTGCTTGAATTCATTGACGCTGAAAAGACTGCTCGGGAAGGGAGTAACCGTGAACAGGACCAGAGGCCCGAACAGGGAGATGCTCCACTTGGCGTGGTAAAAATGATCCATGGCATAGTTGAGCCGATCACCCACTCAGTTTTCTGGCACCAAGTCAGGTCCATTGCACATGCTATGAAGATAGATGGGGGCAAGCGTCGAAAAACAGAGGAGGAGTCCAGTTAAAACCTGCCAAAAGGGATTAGCTTATCAAAAGAAGACCTCGAAGTAATACACCGACCCCACAATGATGCCTTGGTACTAACACTATGCATTGCCAATTATGATGTGATGCGTGTACTAGTAGACCAAGGAAGTTCGGTGGACATCATGTACCATAGCCTGTTTTAGAAGCTGGGGCTGGAAGACTCGGCGCTCAAAAGATGCCTGACACCCCTGATCGGCATTGGCATAGACCCAGTGTGGCCGGTTGGAAGAATTACTGTCCCAGTAAAGGCAGGGCCTACAACGGTAAACACTGAGTTCCTTGTTGTTAATCAACCTTCTACTTATAATGCTATCGTAGGAAGAACATGGATTCATAGCTTGGGAGCAGTACCATCAACCTTCCACCAATCCCTGAAGTTCCAAATGGGCAAGGAGGTAGTCGAAATCAAAGGAGATCAATACACCGCAAGCCAATGTTTCCTAGCAACAATGAAGGGCCAAGAATAATTTCCAGAAGTGAAGACTATAGAAGTGGAGGAGGGCCAAACAATCCACGACTACAGCCGAACGGCCAAAGAGAAGGTGGTGGAGGACCTGAAGAAACTCATCATCACCCCGGAGGACCCAGATCGGTTCTTCTTGCTCGGGACAAGCATGGCCGAACAAGAAGAGATTGAACTAATGGAGTTCCTAAAGGAGAACATAGAGGTCTTTTCCTGGGTACCATACGAGAAGCCGGGAATAGATCCCAAAGTGATCATCCATCGATTGAATGTGGACCCCCAGAGAAAGCCGGTGATGTAAAAGCCCAGGAAATCAGCACCACATCATACAAAAGCAGTGGTAGAGGAGGTTCAAAGACTGAAGGAGGCTAGCGCCATCAAAGAGGTCCACTACCCAACCTGGTTGGTGAATACTGTGGTGGTCAAGAAGAAGGATGGAAAGTGGCGAGTCTGCGTCGACTTCACTGATCTAAACAAGGCCTGCCCCAAAGATTGCATCCCATTGCTCCGAATAGATCATCTTGTCGACTCAACTGCAGGACATGAAAGGATGAGTTTTCTGGATGCATACAGGGGATACCACTAGATAGCCATGTATAAGCTGGACATGGAGAAACCGTATTCATCACTCCTCGAGAAATCTACTGCTACAGGGTGATGCCATTCGGATTAAAGAACGCAGGAGCCACCTACCAAAGACTCGCCACCAAGATGTTTGGGAATTTGATCGGAGGGTCCATGGAGGTCTACATCGACGATATGGTGGTTAAAACAAAATACCTAAACAAGCACCTAGACGACCTGAGAAAGACGTTTGAAATCCTCAAGGCCTATAAATTGAGGCTGAACGCTACCAAATGCGCCTTTGGGGTAAGTTCGGGAAAATTCCTATGCTTCCTAGTAACCTACAGGGGGATAGAAGTAAATCTCGAACAGATTTCGGCCATTCAAAATTTGAAAAGCCCGCAGAACCTGAAAGAAGTCCAAAAGTTAACAGGAATGGCTGCAGCACTCAATCGGTTTATTAACCGAGCTTTCGATCGGTGCTTTCTGTTCTTCAAAGTAATGAAGAGAGCTGACCAGTTCAGGTGGGACGAAGAAAGTGAGGAGGCCCTTGCCGAGCTAAAGCAGTACCTCTCTTACCCACTGTTACTAACGGTGCCAAACAGTGGTGAGATACTATTCATGTATCTCGCAGTTTCGAGTCGTACAGTAAGTGCCGTGCTCCTGAAGGTAGAAGACAAGATTCAAAAGCCAATTTACTACGTGAGCAAGGTGCTCCTCGATCCAGAAACAAGGTATCTGCCCTTAGAGAAGCTGGCACTAGCCCTGGTCGTTGTATCTCACAAGCTCATCCACTACTTCAGAGCTCATCCGATCAATGTAATCACCAAACACCCTCTTCAAGTATTACTTCATAAAGCTGACTTTTCAGGGAGAATTGCAAAGTGGACCGTGGAGCTTGGGGAGCACGACATCTCTTTCTGCCCAAGGACAGCCATAAAAGGCCAGGTATTGATTGATTTTATTGTCGAATTCAGCCTGGAAGAGTGTTCGGCTGGTACTGGGGGGTGAACCACCGAGCAAATAGTCCGAGATAACACCTACTCCAAGGATACTTGGAGGTTGTATGTGGACGGCTCATCATGCCACAAAGGAGCAGGAGTAGGGATTGTGCTATACAGCCCAGAAGGAATCCTCATCGAGAAAGCTGTTTAGCTTGACTTCTAAGCCACTAACAACGAAGCCGAATATGAAGCCCTCCTAGTTGGACTTCGAGATGTCAAGGAACTAAAGGCCCGGAGAGTCAAAGTATTTTGCGACTCAGTTGGTTGTGAATCAATTCAAGGGGGAATACATAGCCAGGGACGACAGAATGCATGCATACGTTCGGCTGGCGCAACAACTAGCAAAAGACATCCCAAACTGTGAGATTATCTAGCTTTCATCCAAAGAAAATAACCATGCTGACTCTCTAGCATGCCTAGCATCAGCTGTTAGCTTTGAGGAAAAAATGGTGGTTTGGATAGAAGTCCTCCAACAACCGAGCATAGTAAACTACGAAGAGAAGCAATTCTACTGTTCGGAGCTAGGTCCTAGTTGGATGGACGCCATAAAAGATTACTTGGTGAAGGACATACTCCCACCTGATCAAAAAGAAGCACGGATGATGAGAAAGAAGGCAGTTAGATTCTGGGTCTCTAGTTCGGGGGATCTATACAAGAAGTCCTTCACTGGGCCCTACTTGTACTGTGTTCACCCAAACAAAGTTCAGGATCTGTTATTCGAGATTCATGAAGGAATTTGTGGTAGCCACATGGGAGGAAGGTCCTTAGCTCACAAGGAAATTTCTCAGGGCAACTGGTGGCCCTACATGCAGAAAGACATAGAGCAATATGTCCAGAAGTGTGAAAAGTGTCAGAAGTTCAGCCCGAACATACACGTTCCTATCGAAGATGTTTCTCCACTGACTAGCTCATGGCCTTTCGCTCAGTGGGGATATGACATGGTGGGTCCCTTTCCTAGGGCCACCGGCAACAGAAGGTACCTACTGGTAGCTACTGACTATTTTACTAAGTGGGTGGAGGCTGAACCCTTGGCCAATATTAGAGAGGTGGATGTAAAAAAGTTCACATGGAAAAATATTATTGCCCGGTTTGGCATCCCCCGAGCAATTATTTCTGACAATGGTACACAGTTTGACAGTTCCTTATTCAAGAATTTTTGTTCGGGACTGGGGATCAAGAATTACTTCTCCACCCTAGCATACCCCTAGAGTAATGGACACACAGAGGCCACCAACAAGACCATCATTGATGGACTCAAGAAAAGATTGGATGCAGCAAAGGGAAGGTGGATCGAAGAACTCCCTTCAGTCCTATGAACTTACCGAACAACTCTGATAAGATCTACAGGCGAAACCCCTTTCTCCTTAGCTTATGGGGTAGAGGCAGTCATACCATTGGAAGTCGAATTACCTATAATCCGAACAGAGGTCAATACTCCTGAGGTAAATGCCAGAATACTGGCTTTGGATCTAGACTTAGCCAAAGAACGAAGAATGATGGCAACCATTAAATTGGCAGCCTACCAGCAAGCCCTTGCCAAAGGGTACAACAAGATGGTGAAACACCACGAGTTTGGTGAAGAGGACTTGGTCCTAAGGAAGGTACTCAGTCATATAAAGGATCTTGTCCAGGGAAAGTTGGGTTCGAACTGGGAAGGCCCGTATAGAGTAACTTCTAAGGATGACACTTAAGCATACCACCTGGAGGACTTGAATGGAAAAGCTGTCCCTAAGCCATGAAAGGCAAACAACCTCAAAAAGTTTTACTTTTGATTTTAAAGTTCAATGTAGTTTTTTTTTCATTTCCAATAACACACCATTGTCCAGCATAAGTTTTTTCATTTTAAATCACCTTCACGGTTTTTATCACATAATCTCCCTGACAAAAACTTGGAGGGCACACCTTGAGACACCCTGAGTGCAGTAAATGTCTTCAGCAGCCTAAGTTCGAAGTTTATTAGAACTAATTTAGCCTCAAGTATGGATGTTGATCCCATACTTGGAATGAATAAGCCTAAAAAGGCTAAGTTCGAAGTTTATCCAAACTAAATTAACCTGGCATGGATGTTAATCCCATACTTGGGATGAATAAGCCTAAAAAGGCTAAGTTCGAAGATTATCCGAACTAATTTAGCGTCAAGTATAGATGTTGATCCCATACTTGGGACGAATAAGCTTAAAAAAGGCTAAGTGTGCAGTTTATCCGAACTGATTCAGCTCTTAGCATGGACGAAGATCCCATCACTCAGCCAAGAGATAGTTAAATGTAAAAGGAAAGGAAGAAATGAAAAACAGCCGTAATCCGAGCAAATGGAGGAGACAGAAAAGTTTTCATTAAAGAAGAGGGACTAGAACACTCAAAACTACAAAAACAAGCACCGAAGGGCAGTACATAGATAATTTAAAAACAAAAAATAAAACCCTTAAGGGGCGGCAAGGAAGTCTTCTGTTGTTTCCACTGGGGTGCCAGCTTCCTCGGTGACTACAACATTTGCCGCCTATTCTACTCCGGCTTCTCCTTCAACCTCAGCTACTCCTCCTTTAACTGCTACCGGGGCTTCTTCCTCTTTTTCTCCCCCCTCCTCCTCCGCACGCTTGCTCGGAAGAGGAACATCAGAATATAAAGTGGGAGGTTGCCTCAACCCCTGCGGCTTCAAGCGTGTCCTTCCAAGCAGTGGCGTAGATAATGTCTTGGAGCTTCAAAACCTGCCCCTTATAGTCCTCCGTGGCTTAAGCCACGCCCTCCGCATAGCCCTTCTCCTGAGCCAGGGCCACCTTAGCTTGAACCTTCCCGAGCTGAGCCTGGGAGGCAATCAGGTTGTCTTCCTTCTCCTTTAAATGCCTCTCCAGCGCAGTTTCCTTCACCTCCAACTTAGAGACCCTGGCCAGGGCTACATCGGCAACTTTCGTCTTCTCCCGAAGACTGCTCTCCAGCTTGCTCATTTGTTTCAGATAGTTGAAATTTGTTTGGAAAAGCTTGGTAAGCTCTGCTTCTTGAGCCTCAATGCACTCCACCATCACCATTAGACGTTGAAGGCTCTACAAAGAATAAGGGTATCAGGAGGAAAGAGGAACAAATGGAAAAGCACAAAAGGTAAAGTAAGGAAATACCTGGATAGAATGCCAAACTATCGATTTTACAAGTTTCTCATAAGGAAACTTGCGGACCTCTTCCATGTCGGAGGGAAGGAGAAGGGCTTTGCTCAGCCCGAAGGAGGTGTCCAGAGAGGCCGCCTTGTCCTCGACCGTAATAAGGCGGTCCCCCTTTGTGAGCTTCGGTGTCCATGGCTCGGGACCCTCTTCAGCTCCCATCACTTGCTTTCCTTTCCCCTTTAACTTTTCTTTCTCTTTCTCTTTCTCTTTCTCTGTCTCTCTCCCAGTGGCTTCCCCCACCTTCCTCAACCTCTTTGGAGCCAGAGCTGCAACGGTCTCCGTCGTTGCTAGCGCCGTTAGTTCGGCGACGAGTTCAGCTGCTGGTGTTCGGCGTGGCTCTCCTAACCTAGCAGCTGTGGCCACGGAAGTCCTCTTCTTGGGACCACCGAGCGTGAGAAGAGCCGAAAGATCGGCGGTGGGAGCTTTTCTTTTTTGCTATCTCCCCAATCTGAGCAAGATCTGATGAAAGTATATAAAAAGAAAAAGATGAAGATGATGAGATAGAAATAGTGTACCCCGAACTAAAGGGGCCCGGTTCCACATCTGCAAAAGATGGCTGGTGTAGACACCCCAATTTGACCCCGCTTAATCTTAGGTGAATTCGATGATGAAAACAGGTAGAATTGTGCCTCGATATGATCATCGGGAAGTGATCCAAGCTCGGTATTTGAACCCCAAACCTTCGAACCAATGAAATTTTGATGAACCATCGAAACTTGCTGCCCAAGTAAGGTGACCGCCATGTTCATTGTGGCGACCGCCAATAGAATCTCCTGGAAACCCTAGCCAAACGTGGCAACCGCCAACTCCCATCATGGCGACCGCCAGAGAACTTTGTGGAACCTTTAAAAAACATGGTGACCACCATCTTTGATTGTGGTGACCGCTAACTCCAAACGGCCTGACGTGTCCCAAAACATGGCAACATCTTATTGGTTGAAGAATTCTATAAATACCGTACCCCACCGTACGTTTTCAGTACGAATTTTGAGTGAGAGAGACTCTGTCAATATATCGAGCGGTCCAGAACTCTGACGCCAAAACCCTGCCGAACCTCCAACCGACGTTGAAGTCTTCCTTGGATCACCACCCGAGGATTAGACCACCAAGGCACATTTCCTGACTCGAGGATTTTTTAACGATCCAGGTATTTAGCTTGAATCCCCGGTCTTTCTAAACACTATTTTTTTACCTCTTTGGAGTGACCGGGTTAAGTTTATTGTCTTACTTCTTGCACATTACATAGTCATTTAAACCATTAAAAATCATCTTTAATTTAGCTTATTTAGCTTGTTTAACTTTGTTTAGCCTATTTATTTGTTTATTCAAATATTAGTCGTTTTATTTTACTTACATTAAACTTATTAAATCATTAATTAGTACCAGTATTTCTAGCAATTACAACTTATTAATATTGTTAATTGCTCTAATTAAGGCTCTTAGATAAAAATTGTTGTAATTGTCAATATTACATCCATTTAAATTATAGCAATTTGTTTTTTTTTTCTTTCCTTTACATTAATCTAATGTTCTAGCATTTAATTTTCTTTTTAATCTAAATTTCATTTCAATAGAATTTTATTTCATTTTCTTGTAATAATTAGTTTAATGGTCCATTTCATTTTCTTAAATGTTTATTTTCTTCCAGCATTAATGTAATTTTTTTTAACGCACAATTTTCTTTATTAGTTTAATGCCCTAGTGGTCTTGTTGTATTAATCTATTTTTCTAGTATTTTCTTTTAATATAGCATTTTATCTTCTTTTATTGTCAACATTCATTTTCTTTTAATGTTAGTACCTATTTTTCTTTGAAGACTCTATTTTTTTTTTTTAAGTTTTATTTTCTTTTCATAACATTTTATCTCATCTTATATTTTTTTCTCTTTATTAAACTCAAAAATCATAAAAAGTCATTTAAGCTAGTTTTCACTTTTAAATATAATTTTCTTAAAGTGAGAATAGCTAGGTGAATAGTTAAGTTTTCTTTTAGTAATTCAAATGAACATTTTTTAACCTTTTCATTATGGCATGTTTTCCTTTTATAAACTTTTATTTATTTATTTTTCTTTAAACCTTTAAATTCTATTTTTCATGTAGTCCTTATTTTCTTTTGTTAATAAGTTTTCTTTTAATATAGAATTTTATGCATCTTTACATTTAGTATTAAATACTTATCTAATGTATATTTGAGTATGTTTTGGCTATTTTCTTTAAATGCATGTTTAAAGTAATTTAGTTTATTTTTGTAAGCAAATTCATGTTTAGATAATTTTAGCATCTTTTAGTATATTTTGTTCTTTTAACCAAATCATGTTAGTTTAGATTGTTTAAACAATATTGCATATGGGCGTGTTTTATGTATCTTTTAGATAGAAATTGTATGCCATAGGATTTAGAATTTTTCTCTTGACACTTATTTGTTTCGGAATGTTATGTACATATTTTATGTATTTTCTATGCTTGATTTTGAATGTTCTCTCTTCATTCTCATTTTTTTATTTGCATGCATTTGAGAAATTATATTAAAGAACCAATGATAATTAGTAGAGGCCAACCTTATGGTTGGGCGAACATGGTGTCTAACACCTTCTCCGATTCGTACCTTAGCCCCCGAACCCTCTTTTTCTAGTTAACGTTTTCAAGATCAGTAAGCCATTTTTATTTTTCTTAGTTTTTCTCAAAAACTAAGTCGCGACTCTATTTTCAATAAAAAGGGGTTTTAAAATTTAATTTTCAAGGTGTTAAAATATTTTTTAAAATATCTTTTGAATTTTCTTATTTTTGACTCCTAAATCCCAATGCCACAGTATTTTCTAGCGACTCTGTTGAGTACTGATTTATAAAATCAAATAAGAGGGCTAGACTTGAAAATATCATTGGTTCTTAATAAAATTTCTCATTTTCATTTTTGCATGCATATGCATTGTTCTTCAAACCCCCCTGCCTGGTCGACCTGATGCCCTGAACGTTAATCCTTTTCGGGGATTGTTGGGAAGGCAGACAAGTCTTACTGACTGTACGCTATCATAGGTGCAGTAAAAGAGTTCGAGCGTACTGTTTGACCATGTTCTGCATAGGAGGTATATACCTGGCTCCATTCAGAAAGTACCCTTTTCAATTGACTAAAATCGGCCTTTTGCATATAGTGAACTTAGACCCCCCCAATTAGGTGCTGCTAACCCTAGTAGGACTATGTGTTTTTCTTTATTATATGTTTTAATTGTATATTGTTAGGATTGTTTATTCGGATTAGACTAGTTCCTTCTCCGGGTTCGGCCCGAATTTCCTGTTGTCCTTTGATTAAATTAGTTTTTTTTTGCCTTCGGGTTCTTATCTGGGTTTTCGTTCTTCACCTCATTCGATTTTTCTTATCGTAGTTTTCTTCCCGAGGTCAGGCCCGTGTTTCGTTTTAACACTTCTATGGTAGTTTCTCTCTCCTCAGAGGTCTTTCCGGGTCATTAGTTCCCTCCCCCTCGACATAGACTCGTTTCTTTCAAACCCTTGTCATACACGTGAGAGTTAGTTCTTAACCATCATGCTGCCCATTTTTCCTTAGAGTTTTTAGGTCAAATCAGTCCGGTCAGCATAGCTTTGTTTTCTTGCCGGAGTGCTGTCCGTTTTAGGCAAACCTTCTCCCTAGAATTTAGTTGATCCCCTTTTTCAGCCATCATAGTGGTTTTTGAGTCATCCTGTTGTTATGCTGCCAATATGAGCCTGGCAGGGGCATTGTTATAGCTTCCATGGTTATCTGTTCATGATCTGTTGTTTTGGAAATTCGAGATATCTGCTATCTGCTGTCAGAATGTCTGCCCGGGAAGTGTCTGATACTGGTCATTTTGGTTTTGGAATCTAGGTTTCTCTATGGGATTACCATTGGGCCGAGAAAAGTACAGTCAACACGTGTCTGGGAAAGATCAGTGACAGGAAGACTTTGTAGGATATCTGAACAGTCGACTAAGTCAGCTGAAATGGCAAA
>JAULJZ010000019.1:5928772-5939463 GCA_032270985.1 Heliamphora pulchella | reverse complement strand
GAATTTTTTAAAAAAATGCCTCTTAGAAAGTATTTGTCTGGATCCAAAAAAAGAAAAAAAAAGTAAAAGAATTAATTCAATCTCAAGTGAGAGCTCTTGAAAAGTTTTTTTGTAATAAGAAACAAGAAGATAAGTCAATTTTTGTTAAAGTTTTGAAGATTGAAGATCATGAAAATTCGATAAATGAAGAATACAAAGAGAAAAAGATAATGATTGTGGAGAAGTTAATCAACGAACCAATGTGAATGAAAATAAGAATGATAAAGAAGAAGTTGGAGGTTTTGAGCATCAAAGTGAAGAATATAGTCCTTTTAATATTAGTGATCTATCTAATTGGAATTATATTGATCAGAATTTTAGAGATTTATTAGTTGAAAGAGGTCCTACAAGAATGAATGATGATTTCAATTTTCCTAAAGGTAGTTTTGGTAGACATTTCTCCTCAACGCAATATATACGATATTTATCAAATGGAGAAAAGCGTGACCGGAAATGGCTAGTATACTAAGATACTTTGGACAGAGTATTTTGTTTTTGTTATAAATTGTTTAAGTATGATGAAAATAAGACTCAATTGGCTAATGAAGAATTCAAAGACTGGAGAAATCTTGATCAGAGACTTAAAAGTCATGAAATTAGTGATGAGCATATTACTTGCATGAGCAAATGGGTTGAATTGGAGATGAGATTGCGAAAGAATGAAATAATTGATAAAAGCGTGCAAGAACATATCAACAAAGACAGAGAACACGGGAGATGAGTATTGCTGAGGATACTTACTGTTGTGAAAACACTTGCGAAAAATAATTTAGCATTTCGTGGAGATAATGAGAAGATTTATCAAGAGAGAAATAGAAATATTTTAAGCTTGATTGAAATGATTGCGGGATTTGATCCAGTGATACAAGAGCACATTTGAAGAATTGAAAGGTATGAGATTCAGTACCATTACCTTGGTCACAAAATTCAAAATGAATTGATTCAAATGTTGGCGGATGAAATCAAAAGTACAATTGTTACAAGAATTAAAGAAGCAACGCATTTTTCAGTTATACTTGATTGTACTCCAGATGTAAGCCATGAACAACAAATATCACTTGTCATACGATGTGTGGATATTTCAACAAGTCCAATAAAAATAAAAGAGTTCTTTTTTGAATTTTTAAAAGTAGAAGATACATTCGAGTTTGGACTTTTTACTGCACTTGAAGAAGTATTGAGCACTTCTCAACTTTGTATTGGTGATATAAGAGGGCAAGGATATGACAATGGCTCTAATATGAAAAGAAAAAATAAAAGTGTACAGAAAAGGCTACTTGAAATAAATCCTAGAGCATTTTACACACCTTGTGATTGCCATAGTCTTAATCTTTTACTTTGTGACATGGTTAATTCTTGTTCTAGAGTTCTATCTTTTTTTGGAGTGGTACAACGTATATATGTATTGTTTTCATCTTCTACAAAGTGGTGAAAAGTTTTGAAAGATAATGTAGAAAAGCTCACTCTAAAGCCATTGTCACAAACACGTTGGAAAAGCTGTGTTGAAAGTGTTAAAACAATAAGATATCAAACTCCACAAATAATAGATACTTTAATTCACTTGGCAAATACTAGTAAAGATTCCAAAACAAATAGTGAAGCAAAATCTCTGGTAACACATGAAATTGAGAATTTTGAGTTCTTGGTTGGCATGATTGTTTGGCACAATTTGTTAATTGCGGTTAATTTTGTGAGTAAAATTTTTCAAAGTGAAGACGTGCATATAGATGTGGCCATATAGATTAGTTAAAAGGGTTTATCACTTTTCTTGAAAAGTATAGAAAAATTGGATTTGCGGAAGCTATGATTGAGGCAAAAGAAGTTACAACTGCAATAGAAGTTGAACTTGTATTTCATAAAAAACGCACTATTCACAAAAAGAAACATTTTAATGAGAATATTGGTGAAGATGCGACACAGTCAGCTGCAGAATTTTTTAGAGTTAATTACTTCATATATATCATAAATCAAGCTCTTTCTTCACTTCAATACAGGTTCGAGCAATTTAAAAATTATGAGAAAATTTTTGGGTTTCTGTTTTATTTGAAAAAGTTGAATTCTGGTAACGATGAATGTTTGAAGACATACTGCACCAATCTTGAAGATTCTTTGAAGCATGATGGGATTTCTGATATTGATGGGAGAGATTTATTTTCTGAATTGAAGATTTTGAAAGAAATTCTGCCGAAAGAAATAAAGAAACCAATTGAAGTTCTGAATTATTTGCACCTAATGGATGGTTGTTTTCCAAACACATGGATTGCATACAGGATATTGTTAACTATACATGTTACAGTTACATCAGGGGAAAGAAGCTTTTCAAAGTTAAAATTGATAAAAACTTATCTACGTTCAACTATATTACAAAAAAGACTGAATGGATTGATAATATTGTCTATTGAAAAAGAAATGATAGATAAACTTGACTATGAAACATTAATTAGTAATTTTGCGGTAAAAAATGTCAGAAAAGTAGTATTTAAGTGATTATTTGTTATTATTGGTTCAACAATTGTTTATTTTATTGTTATATTGTAACTTTTTTTTTATTTGGTATTATTTTAGTTGTAATTTAAATATTGGTGAAATATGAATCAGTATGACAGTTGTATCCTATTAAATTTTTACAATGATTTTTTTTAAATTTACAAATATAAAAATGAATAGGGCCCCTTTTTAAGTATCTGGTTAGGGCCTTCGATTGGTCAGGGCCGGCCCCAATTAAATCACTGCTAATATTAAATGGTAAAATTATATTTTAAAAATTAATTAAGGTGCAAGTAAGTTGTCCCAAGCACTCTAAGATATCTTATATATATATATATATCATAATTTTTAAAATGTATTATTTTTCTTCAAACACATTTTAGAAAAAAAATCATAAAGTAAAATTTGTTGATCTTATTTAAAAACTTAACTTTTAAAAATATATATATTCTCTTCGTCTCTTTTTAAGACAATTTAAAAAGAATAACTCATAATAACTCTTATCCATTCTTTCTCCGCTATTACTAAAAGTGACCAAAGTATTCTAACAAATTATTATACCTAACGACATGATATAATCATTAAACGAACATTAAATATAATTAGAGTTATGTGAGATTCATTGCATTATTACTCATGATTGTATTACATTATTTTAATTAACTAAGTTATTTAGTCTACCTTAATTAATATTTTTCCTATTCCCCTCTCTCATTTTTTCAATTGACAAACTCATTTCAAATGAATCACTCTCTGGTTCAAACAAACGTATTTCAAATTCCACCCATGCATTAAGATAAATACATTTATCATCTCTTTTTTCTCTATTTTCTTTACTTAGTACTCTTCCATTATCACAGTCACTGCGTAACACCACCACATTATGTTTAAGTACTCTTAAACACAGATAATTCACACACACACACACACACACACACACATATATATATATATATATATATATATATATATGCGTTTGTTCGGGTTTTATCCATGCTTGTTTTTAAAATCCCAATTGACAATTAGCTTAAAAGTTAATTTCTTTATTTTTTGTTTTGCATTTTTAGCTAAAAATCTAAATTAGGTTCAAAGTAAATTGTTTGGTAATTCAAATTTTAAGAGAGCTTTTTTTAAATTGTTTGTTTAGATAAAAACCGAGCTTTTTTATTTTTTATTCAAAGTGAAAAATTTTACCAGTTTATATAATTTAAAAGTGGTGAGAATTTGAATAAAATATTCTAAAAAATTGTGTTTTAATTTAATTTTTTAATTGTTTTACTTTTTTACCAAACAAATAACCTTAACTTTTTTGCATTTTTAACTAAAAAATCAAAAAATACCAAGATGGCCAATCAAGCCTCAAAACCAAGGCCAACCCTGGAAATTTTGAGATCCAAAACGAGTCTGTAATATAGGTCTCAATATATTTTAAAATAAATTTAAAAATTAATTATAAAAACTTAAATAAGTAAAATATGTTTGTAGTCATGTTTTAACAAAATTTAATTTACGAAAAAGATTAAATAGAATATAGTACCACTTATACATCAAGTTTTTAACTCATATATTGTTAGCTTTTTAACAAGAAAATAATTTTTTTAGTCAATATTTTGTGTTTGATTACAATTGATAAAAATATAATTAATATTTTAGTATTAGAAAATTATGACTTAAGTATATTATGAATTATAAATTTTATTTTTTATATTCTATTCATTTTATTTTGCATTATATGTATATTAAATTTAAATACAAATAAAACCCTAAATTTTAACAAAAAAAATCAGGCCTTAGGCAGCGGCCCTGTAGAGCCTTCGTGACCACTTTCCTTGCAGTGTAGGTAAAGTTTCCTACTGATGTCAAGTGTCATTCTTCCTTTCTGTTTTTAAAATGCTACTTGGAATGCTTATGTCATCCTACTATACTCATTTTAAATTTTTTATACATACATTCAGAAGAAGGAAGAACAAGAGATTCATAAGTAGAACCAAACACAATATTATCAACATATATATGTGCAATCAAAATATTTTTTTGTCATTTTTAATGAAAAGAATCTTATCCACATGTTCTCTAATAAAATCATAGCTAACCAGGAAGGTAATTAGTCATTCATACCATGCTCGTCGGACTTGTTTCAAACCATATAAAACTCTTTTGAGCTTGTATACATGATCAGAATAGTGTGGACCCTCAAAATGTTTAAACTATTCAACATAGGCCACTTTCTTCAATTGGCCATTTAAGAATGCACTTTTCACATTATCTAATACAATTTAAAATTTAAAAAACAGGCCGCATCAAGAAGAATACGAATAGACTCTAATCTAGCAATAGGTGCAAAGGACTCGTTAAAATCTATTACGTACTTCTACTTGTGTGTACCCTTGTTCCACTAATCTAACCGTATTTCTCACTACAATGCCCTGTTCATCGAACTTGTTCCTAAAAATTCACTTAGTGCCAATGACATTAATATTCTTAGGTCTAGGCACTAACTCACAAATATCATTCCTAACAAATTGTTCTAGTTTCTCATGCATAGCATTCATCTAACAATCGTCAGTCAGAGTCTTTTTCACATTTTTTGGCTCAATTAAAGGCGTGTAATATAAATGACTTATTTGATTTACCTCGTTCTGTATATGCCTACGTGTCATCATTAATTTTGTAACTTCTCCAATCGCTTGATCAAGATGGTGATTAAGCTTGTCTCTATATGAGGGTTCCAACACTTTTGTCTCCATTAGTACTGTGACCAAGTCTGTACTTGGGTTCACAGTTCGTTTGGACGAGTTAGGCTGAGCCAGTTCTTCAACAATCTGTGGAACTAGTTAGTCTGCTTCAGGTATCAATACTTTTTCAGATTTTTTTGTGTCATTAACGACTATATTAATAGATTCTATAACAGTATAATTGCGCAAATTATAAACTCTATAAACTCTACTATTTATGGAGTAATTCAGAAATATCCCGTCATCACTTCTGAAGTCAAATTTATCAAATTGTTCACGATCTTTTAAGATGTAACATTTTCTATCAAAAGTTCTGAAATATTTCACATTAAATTTTTTACCTTTCCACAACTCATATGTAGTCTGTTATATGCCTGGCCGTAAATAAACTCGATTAATAGTATAGTATGCAGTATTTACGGTCTTGGCCCAAAATCTGAGAAAATATTTTTACCATGAAGCATAACCCTAGCCATCTCCTGTACTACTTTATTTTTTCGTTCCACTACACCATTTAGTCCAAAGTAGCTTGTTTGATAACTTAGTTTTTAAGTTGGCTCTTTTTAAGTCAGTTGTTTAGGTAAAAAGTTAACTTTTTTTACTTTTTGTTAACAGTGGACAATTTTATCCTACTATATATTTATATTAACAATTATATGTAATTGATAGTAGTAGTAAATAAGTTATGAATAAGTGGTATTATTGTATTTTAAAAGTGATTGGAGTTTGAATAAAATATTTTAAAAATTTGTAATTTGATTTAACTTTTTAAATTTTTTATTTTTTTATCAAATTAACAATCTTGACTTTTTAACATTTTTAACTAAAAATTCAAAACACCAAAATTGCCTATCAGGGGTAAGAGTGTTCTTGGCACAAGGAATTGACTATTCATATAAACGTGTGACCTCAAGCGTTTGACTTGTTTCGACCGCTGCCTTCAATGGCGACAGGCAGGAGGAGAGATGATAAATAATCTTCGGAAAAAAAATAAAAACATTTATACATGTTTGGTTTGTCATTTTTAAAGCTTGGTGGGTTTTTTTTTAGTCCTTTTTAGATTTTTTTAATTTTTAGTTTAAACTCTTTTTTTTTTTTTTTATTGTAATAAAATGAATATAGAAAGTATGGCCTAATTAAAGTTGAAAATTTCTCATAAAAGACGAAAAAGGCTTATAAGAGCCTTAAACTGTCCTTTTTCATCTTATGTGAATTTATTTATGCTTTAATCAATTTTTTATTTTCCTAATTTCTTGTTATAAGAGTAATCAAAAAACTTGCCCGTTTAAGAATTGTTAAAAAAAAAACTCGTATAAAAAAACTATATCAAATGCAGAATTAAATGACACATAATTAAATCATTCCTTCCCAACATATATGGTTGTGTTTGGACTTCTTTTTTTTTGCGATTTTTTTTAGTGCACTTTTTTTAATATTAGCCTAAATGAGTGTATTTTCTAGATTTCTTTCGTAATGAAAAAACAGAAAAATAAATTTTTTTAGCCAAAACTTTAAAAAAGTTTATATAAGACAAAAAAAAACCAACTTAGTAGGCATTTTGGCTTTTTTCATAATTTTTTCGTCTTAGAAAACTTTTTTCAAAATAGGTTATAACGGAATTATTTTTTAAAATCATCTCATCATAGATAACTAAAAAATTAAAAAAATTTAATCAAAATATACAAAAAAAGTCATAAAAAAATGAAAAAAAAAGGCACCAAAAAAAAGCCACAAAACTTTTTAACCCAAACATATGCTAAGCATGCATTTAGTTTTTCTTTTTTTATATGTTTTTATTTTGTTTTTAGTGATGTATTTTCAATGTTATTACAAACGTGCATACTCTTTTGTTTCTCCTCATTTAAGAAACTAAAAAATAAAAGAAAAAAGAATTGGTCAAAATATAATAAATAAACATATAAATAAAATGAATGTATTATGGCGGTTGGTGTTGGAAAGGGGTGTTTGTGCCCGTCTCTACTTGGTAGGGTTGACATTAACATATTTTTACGATTCAAATCGTTCATATTATAATGCCCTCTAAGTAGATTATTTCTACAAAAAAAATAAATAAATAGAACACTAATAACCATGTAATCACATTGGCCCTCTTTGTGTTAAATTTTAAAATCTTTTTTCTTTGTTTTGTCATTTTTGAACTTTATATAATTTGTTTGACTAAAACTTTTTATTTTTCTGAGTGGTTTTAATGAGATAAACTAAAAAATAAAAAAACATATTCGTCAAGGATGAAAAAGTTCATTAAAAATAAAAATAAGTAATATAAAATTTGGCTTACCAGTGTATTTTGACTTATTTTTATCTTTTTGAATTTTTTTAATATTTCAATCAAAAAATTTTACGTTTTTAACTTGTTTTAAGAAGTAATTATTCAATACTCCCGGAGTGCCACGTGCTCCCATCCAATATGGTGATAACAAATTTTATTGTGAAGACGTGATAACTTATGTTTATTGAGTAATTAGAAGATAAACGGTAGCACACATTATATAGGTTTCGATCATTTATTTGTTGGAAGTATCACGTGACATCGCCTACATGGTACACCGGGAGTATTTAATAATTTTCTTTAAAGGAGAGTAATCGAAAATTATAATAGTTTAATTAAATTATAATAAAAAGTTTTAAAAATAAAAATAAATAAATAATATAAACAAATAAATAACCATCCCAAATAGAAAAACTATAAGAATAAATAAAACAAATAAATGAGTAATTATTCCAAAAAGAAAACTATCTTTGTCTATATGTTATTTTTAAAAATTGTACTTACCAAAACAAATTTAATACGATTACGGGCCAATCAAAACCAATAAGTGAACAATTCTAATAATAATAATAACATATTCGAGATCAGACTCATCAAGCAAGAACAACCAACCCCAAAGTCTACTAGTGATGCCACTTCAAGGTGTGCACCACATGGATTGAGATGGCTGAAAAAAAAAATATTTTCATTTAATTCATCTTTAATAGGTGATTATTTTTTCAATTCACTGTCAATCCACTGATCATCAAAATCAGTGGGTTAGATAATATTTTTAACAATTTCAACCCGCAGTTTAGGCAATTTATTGGGTTAAAAAATTATGAAATTTTAATATTATTTTCTTATGTTTCTAAATAATAATAAAAACCCATTGTAATCTTTTTTAAAAAGTTGTATTTAACGCATCAAGTAAAAGACTAAATAAAAATAACAGTAGTAATTCAATAAAAATAATAATAGCATAATGAAATACTTTTAACAATAATATTTACAATATATAGTTATTATTGAAAAAAAAATATTCACAACATATAAAATAGTAATTAAAATTATAAATATTTTAATTTGTTTCTTATGAATTATAAGAAATTTGTATAAATATAAATATGTATATAAAGTTGAGATTTGTCATCTATAAGAATCTGATAATTAATATATATACTTTAAGCGAGTTAGGCAGAATACATTGCAGTTTGAAGAAATATAATTCGCAATTAATTTATTTTTTTTATTTTTTTATTTAACCTACTCAATTTAATTCACTCACTCAAATAACTTGCATAAATTAAATTGAATTGAGTTAGATTAAATTGACGAATTAAATCGAATTAACGAATTATTTATACCTCCATACCACTTCGGTCAATTCTAAACCGAATTTGGGTTTGGAAAGCAGTGGTCTATTCATGATTTAAGTTCAACCAGTATGAGTTTGACACTTACGCCACTCTTCTAGTTTCCTTTCCTTGTGTCAATCTATGTTAAGAAAATCCGACAACATTTTGTATGAAAAGAGTAGCCAATATTGACTTTTATATATAGTTAAATCCATACTTATCTGCTAAGTATAAGAATTACTTAAAAACTAAAAATAATAATGAGAGCAAGGCAATCTCAAATGATACATAATTTATTATTCACCTAAAATTAGAGTTATATTTACGAAATTGTATCAATTTTACTTTGCGATGAGATAGTACATTATAAGAGAGTTTGGACCCTATTGTGAGACTAATTACAGCAGGGTGATGTGAGGGCATTTTTTTTATATTTGAGATCCTAAAGTTTAATTGGAATTGTCATTATATTGAATTTATCGAATAGGTGATTTTTGTGAAAAATCAAGTCAATCAAAATTTATTAACCATATGATATTGATATATATATTTGACAGTTTATTTTTAAAATATTTAAGCTAATTAATTTTTTTTAAACAAGCATACTCTAATCAGATAGATAGTGATATTCGATTAACTTATTTTTTTATAAAAATTACCTACTCAATGAATTGAATATAATAAACAATTCTAATTAAATTTTATAATCTCAAATAAAAAAATATTATTCTCACAGCACCCTCGTTGTGATTGGCTTCACTGCGGGTCCCAGCTCCCATTATAAGTTTATGTTTGTATATGGAAGTGGTGATTCCATAAGGCTGATGAAAACCAAAAAGAAATAGACCTTGGAGAGGTTTTCTTGTTTGAGCCAGTCCTGCAAAAGAAAAAAAAAATAGTGAGACTACTCAGCGTGCATTTGCCAAATAAAACCTCCTCGATGGTTAAATTAGTGTTAAGTAAGTAGAGGGAACGAGAAACTCCAAGTACTGAGTTCTCTGGGTATTTTGACAAATTTTCATTATCAAATTATGTGTGTACTTAAAGGAATCAAAACTCCATCTTATAGAGGATTTAGGTAGTTCATGGGGCAAGAAAGCATCATCCTCTTGCAACCTTGCTTTGATGCCTGCCACCCTGATGCATTTGAGTGTTCTTGGGAATGTCGGGATCACGTCTAGTAGGGGTGTACGCGGTTTGGGTTAGAGTGGGTGGAGAAAAACTTTTAACCAACTCACCTTGGACGAGTGATCGATTTTTTAATTCACCGCCAACTCACTGATCATCAAAACTAATGAGTTGAATGATGTTTTTCAGCGTTTTTAACCAACAATTTAGCAGGTTAAAAAGTTGTAAATTTTTAATATTATTTTCTTAAAATTTATTTCTATACAATAAAAAACCTATTGTAATTTTTTTTTAAAAAAACGTATTTAATACATCAAGAAAAAGATTAACTAAAAATAATAGTAATAATTCAATAATAATAATACAACATAATTAAATATCTCTAACAATAAGTTTACATCGCATGCTTATTGAGAAAAAATACTCACAATATCTGAATTAGTGATTAAAATAATAAATATTTTAATTTATTTTTTATGAGTTATAACAAATTTATATAAATATTGTTGGGTATATGTCTTGTATTCTACGAACTCATAAAATTAGTATTTTATTTACATGTGTAGAGGACTCAGAATAAATGAGTGAATTATCCAAAAGACATGAGCTACTCAAGCATAGGATCCGAGTAAATGGCAATACTCGAGTGAATGGCATATAAATGACTCGGGTGAC
>JAULJZ010000019.1:5909733-5924579 GCA_032270985.1 Heliamphora pulchella | reverse complement strand
GTGAGTGGGGAAGAGATAACTGAGGGTAAGAAACTAGGAATGCATAAGTGGATAATTTTGGAGAGAATCCGATATTACAGAAAAGAAGGATAATTGCAGGAGGGTATGTTCTTGTGTTCTCATATCACGCTCTAGTGTACACTGGTACATTTGTGTGCTGTGGTAGAGCTGCCAATCTTTATGTAGAAAAACTTAGATCAATCTCGATAATAATATTTACTTATAAATACTTTTTTGTTCCACAAATGTATATTGAGGGAGGTTTAACAAATCAAAAAAGTGTTAACATTCTTGATGAGATGAAAACAAAGGTCTATTCCATATTAACAAATATATTACGAAAAAGAATGCATAAAAGTATAATCTTCCTAATAATAAAGTACCAAATGGGCCACTCTTCTACATAGATCTAATTTATTGGTTTTATACTTTATAAAATTGGGTTTTGTACCATAGATGGGGGAGCCATGGCCCCCTAGGCCTCAATATAGCTCTGACACTTCATGTGTATATGCAGTAAATAGAGGAGCATATGCTTCAACATAGCTCCATCACTGCTTCATATCATTTGCTTCCAACAAATAAATGTCATACAAATATAATAGAATGATTTCACCTTTTAGTGGGTTTAGTAAAACCAAAATCTAATTGAAATTGACCAGTTAAGTTCTAATTATGAACCTATATCCAAATTTATCATAATCATATGATTCATGATTCTGTGCATGATTCGGTTTTAGGATTCATGCGTAAATTGATGTGAATCTTTGAGTAAATTTATGTTGTGTTAGAATTGTAATGAATCTTACAATTCAAGATCTGATTCATGAGTCGATTCATTATTTACGATTCATGTGATTTTTAAAATTATTTGATCCAACAAATTTTAAACTCCTATTTATTACTTTTTGTTTTTTTAAAATGTCATGCTTAGTGTTTTTATTGTGGAAATAAAAAATAACCATGAATAATTTGTTGCTCATTTGGTAAGTAGAGTATATAATATAAAAAAATTGCAAATTTGATACGTTTTTTACCCTTTTCTTATTTTCTTTTATGTGAAAAGTGCCAAAATACTCTTTTAAAGATGTAAAAGATGAAAATAATACTTCTAATAATTTTTTTGATAAAACAAACATAATTTAATGTTATATGAGTTGGACCTGTTAGGCTTGACGGTTTTACAATAATTTTTTTTTATTTCAAGTCATGTTTTAAAAGTGTTTTATCTTTAATCTAAAGAGTTTTTACTTTTCACCAAATCTCTTCCCTTATTCTACTATTTTTGAGTTTTCTTGGTTCATTTTATGAATTTTGGAGGAGAACATTTTATTATTTTAAGAAAGTTAATTATTGGTTGGATTTGTATCAAAATCTTTTGTGATTAAGGTAAATATCTATTCAATTAGATTATATAATCATATTTGTTTTGAATAATTTGTGCGAATATTATTTTTATTTATTTTATTTCATACATATGTAGCGTTTATCATTCATTTTTTAGTTTACCCAAATCTTACGGTTCTTGATTCGATCATTTCATAATTCATGAAATTAAGATTTTGATTCACAATTCGATTCATGATTTGACAACTATGTTTCTATCGGATCTTTTTGTTTGAATTGGAGTACATCTTATGAATGTCTTTTACAATGAAAAGGAATCTTTATTAGATTTAATCCATTGGAGGTTTGAATGGTTAAACTAATATTACTGAAATAGATTTAATCCATTGATTGTTTCATCATAATCTACTTCGATACCGCATAAGAAAATTGGTCTGTCATGATGGATGTGCGTTGTTTGCTTTTGCTTGATTGCTTGATTGCTTGATCCACCAAAATGAAATCACAAGGATAAAGAAAACCAACCAAGAGGCTTTTGGCCCAATGATATTGGTGTTTCACTTTCAAATGGGAGGTGGAGAGTTCAAGCCTTGTTAAGTACAAGTTGTGAGAGTGTGGGTGCGTGTGTATTTGCTGATAAAATAAAAATGCATAAATCAAAACAATCACTCAAAGTAGGAGTCTTGAGGCTTTTACGTGTAGTGGAAACAGAAAAAAAGCCACTAGATTAGATTCAGGTTCGACTCAAACAAGCATTATAATAAACATTGTGAGATGACTTGGAAACCAAACTGTTGATTCCACAATTTTGTTGCCACCTCCCATTCACCATTCTACAGTGTGGAACGACCAAATAGCAACTTCTTCATGTTTAATGTCGTCTTTGGGATCCATCAAAATGATCTTGAAGCTTCATTTGATGTAGAAGAGCTCAAACAGTAACTGATGGTTCAACTGGGGATATCTTTGCTTAGGTTCTCCAAACTTGGTCTTCCATTGGCCTTTGTATTTATAGTGAAGGCAGCCCAGGAAAAATTTACGACAGATTTTTGACGTTTCTTGAAGTATTGAAATAGTAAACTTGATACGTCATTCTCCACTCGAGCTGGTTAGAGTGGCCATCCAGCGAGATTCATTGGAACTTGCTCGCTTGAGCACCTAACAGCTTGCTCAAGCAGCCGAACAACAATATGCAAGATGCTTCAATTTTGTTTTTCTCTGGCTTAATTTGGCTGATTGTATGCTGGTGCTGGATTGCTTAATCTTTCAAAAGGCTACAATCAATTGTTAAAATGGTTCTTCCCCCCATTGCATTGTTATTATATTCCTTATTCTTCATAGCTTTCCTTCTCATTTGTTCCTTCTCTATTTCTTCCGGCGTGTGATTTCCTCATACGTTATAGCCTAGGGTTACCTGTTTAGTGTTCCCTTTGAATATGCCTATGGGGAGGCCATAATTGTTCTTACCATTGCTCCCCCTAGTGTTGTGATAACTTATTCATCCTCTAAGTCATCTACTCCTGAGGAGAATCTTAATTGGAAGAACTCACTCCGAAGGGCCCATGCTTTATACATTGCCAAATGTTTGAAATGAAGGATTACAGCTCAATACGTTCAGTAAATGGATTGCCTGCCAGCACTAATTAGACTAATCGTCCCAAGTGGGTTGCGCTTGTGCATTATCCAATGCATGCCAAAATAAACCTTGGGCCTTGGAAGCATCTTTAGATGTTATTACTTGTGTCATAGAATCTAACAAATGTTCATCAACTAGTCACTAGACAAGCATCAGATTTGCTAATTGGCGATTAAAGTAGTTAGCAAGTATTTATAGAGAGTTGGCCCCGTAACCTGTGATGTTCTTAATATTTATGTTGTTCCCTTCAATGTTATGTTCTCTGCATGTATTATGTTATGGATTATAGTGTACACGGTAGACAGAAGAGGTTGTATTGTTTGGTCATTATACATGAATGTGTTAACATGTCATCTGAGTATCTTCTCTTTGTCAAGCTCCATTTTTAATATGGAGTCTTTATGGCTGTCCTCAGCCTAAAATTGGAGATTTGGAGAGCTTTTGATAGTGTGTATAATGATTGGACTATAGGGTGGCAAATGTATAGAAATGTTTTCTTTATATTCTAAAAGCTATTTTCTTCATATTCTAGCTTTCTAGTGATTTATGTTCTCTCCTTTTTGTTTGTTTTTTTTTATTAGTTCTGCGGATGGAACTCGATATTCAGAAGTTCCTGCAGAATTCTGATCAGCAGCAGTTTGAGTTCCAACATTTCCCTACTTCCTACCTTCGTCTTGCAGCACACCGTGTCGCTCAACACTATGGTCTGCAAACTATGGTTCAGGATAATCTCTTAGATGGTTTGGGTTCTAAAATTGTGGTTAAAAAGTTGGCAGAAAGCAGATACCCTTCTATTTGTTTAACAGAAATACCTGCTAAACAGTCGGAACATGACAAACATGACCAGATTAAAATTGTCATGAGGCCAAGGCGTAAAAAAGCTTCTTCAAATAGAGTTAGCGAGAGAGGAGTCAAATGCAATCCTGTGAGGACTGTGGAAGAGAGGAAGGAGGAGTATGACAGGGCACGAGCTCGCATTTTCAGTATCCCTGGTAGCCCCGAGTTAGAAGAATCCATGTCTCAGGCTCCATCAGATGGGAAGAATACGTATCTGAGTGGAGACGAAAATGAAGGTTGCAAGAATTCCATTATTGATCCAGAGAAAGCCCTCACTATCAGGGATGGTGGTACTTCTCGAGTTGCCATTTTCAGGGATAGGGAGAAGGATCGTACTGATCCAGATTATGACCGGAATTATGAAAGGTAGGTATGCATTTCTGTATCTGAATTGGGATGGGGTGAGTTATTTGGTTGTTGAGGGTTAACATCTGCTCGAGATCTTTATTTTACATTTACTTTTTATAAATAAGGAACAAGGATTTACTATTATAATCAGAAAGTAATTCGAGGTTTTTTGTAGTTTGTATTTAGATGCCATGTCAGTCTGACAATGCATATCAGAGGTGGCAATTTCTGACCAAATTTGTCAACTACCCTGAACCACATCATATGAACAAGAGTTGGAGTATTCATTGTTTTAATTTTTTCAGTAGGGCTTGCCTTTCTTGAATAACTACCTCATAGCAAGGGGGGAGCATTTGAATCCTTATTAGAGCAGGCATGCCATTATTACAGCCAGCTTTATTTGAGTTAATAAAGACTTGTCAAAAAATTATTCATTGAAGTATAATATATTAATATTATCTTTTTAAAATTATTTATTGAAGTATAATATATCAATATTATCTTTTTACATTAATATTTTGAAATTCAGACATTGGGAAATGAACGGGGTTGTCCATGAGATTTTAACTGCAGTAGTTGAGGATTTGAGCTTCACACAATTCATGTGTGAATCTGTTTATAGTTTGAGCTCATATCTTTACCCAGGCATCCAACTTGTCTTTGACGACAGTCTGATTCCCTTTTATTGGGTGCCCACTATATCAAGAGTAGTTAACTATTCGGTAATGCAAGCTAAAATCAATCTTTAACTGATACAGGTATGTCAGGAATGTTCCAGCTAATCAGAACTTTAGTTTGGCGCCCTTCAATATGCAGAAGTTTCAACCTTCATTTGTGCAGTATGACACTGGTTTTCCACAGTTGGGTCAGATGCCAAGAACCCAAGTTTCTCTGAGCTACAGGACCCCTATTTTGAGCCCATTCTGTTCCACAGGATACAATCAGACATCTAGGGATGCCGTCTATATGCAGTGGCCAACTTCTGCCATGCTGTATGCACACTCATATGAACAATTTAGACATGCTGTTTTTCAGGTGAGCTGCAGTTTCTAGACTCCGATTTTGTTGAACCTTCTTTCTTTCCAAAATTTGCAAATATTATTGGTTATACTTTCTAGAAACATGTAGTGTTTAGCATTCCAACATCACTTGTAGGATGTTGGTTCTTTTTAGATTCTCTTCAGCTGAAGCGTAGGTGTCAGGTTTTCCGGGTTACCACTATTGAGTTGTTGAAACATCTGGAGAGAGCATCATAATGGGCCAATTATTGCAATGGTCTCATTCCTAATCAAAATACAATGTCACACTCTGAATGCCTAAATCTTGAGTTCCGTCTGGGAAATATAGTTTTGAATTAGCGGAATACAGTGTTTGATTGACTAAAAGTTGCTGAAGAGGCTATTGTTAATTCGTCAAAACCTCCAACTTAATTCGTTTTATTGAGCAAGTTGAGATCATGCATACTTATTTTGAATAGAATGCAGTTAATCAGAAGTCTATTCCTATCAGAACCTATATCTTGCCCATATAGAACCTATGTTGGATCTATTTTTTGGGTGTGGATACATACCAAATATCAGGAACTTGCCAAGAAATTTCTCCAGATGTTGGGTATGTGTAAAGGGATACATCCTGCACCTTCGAGTGAATTATAGTATAAACAACGTTAGAATGTATAAACTTATTATCATTTAAAGATGTGGTTGAATATAATTTTAGTAAAATGAAAATAAGTAGAAGGAAGGGTTTTTTAGTAGGAGTGTGCAAACAACCCGCTCCAACCCAACACACATCAACCCATATGGATTATATGGGGTGAGTGGGATGGGTTGGGTGGGTTGAGTAGAAAAAAGTGAGATGGGTGGGTTGGTTGGTTGTGCGGTATATATTATTAGTTATTATGTTCCTACATATTACAAATTTTGATTGTTAGTGCTATAGATTGTGAATATTGTTCTAGATATATATGTATTTATTGTGAATGTTATAGTTAGAGATATTTAATTATATTGCTGTTAATATTTCTTTTTCTTATTATTATTATTATTATTAAATAACTACTATTATTTTTAGTTGGTCTTTTGACTCTTTTGCTTGTCATGTTAAGTATAATTTATTTTTAAAAATTGCAATAGGTGTTTTTAATTTTTTAGAAACTAATTGTAAGAAAATAACCTTAAAGTTTTACAACCTTTTCAACCTTCTAAACTGTGGGCTGGAATTGCCAAAAAAACTTATCCAACCTGTTGGTTTTGACGATCAGTGGGTTAGCGGCAAGTTGAAACAATTTTCACCTGCTACAAATGGGTTGGTTGAAAATTTTCTCTCTCCCAAGCTAATTCGTGCACTCCCCTAGTTTTCTAGCTCTCTCTCTCCGTATGACTTGTGCTGATAATTCTTTACTATCAGTGAACTATAGTTTGTACAATTCAAATGTGTATTTGCTTCTATTTTTGTGACATGCATGTGTGTGTGTGTGTGTGTGTGGTCTTTGTCATGTTTCTTGTAGGGAGAAGAGCATCATCGCTAATCCATGCGTCCCATAATGAAGCATCTATTTAGCATTTTTATTTTATGGGACAATGACATGCATTCGAATAGTCAGCCTCTTATTGACTTCGTGCAGTTATGGAGATAATATGTAAAACACACCCTAAAGAGTACCTAATCTGTTGGGTTTTGAGAACATTATTATTAAGAACAATACCCAGGTCTTTATGTTGTTTGTTGTTAACATAAACCCCGGTTTTTATGTTACTCCATTTATGGTTCGGGATAGTATAATATCATCTTTGAATGCTTTGTTCAAGCCTCAAGGAATGTGCCAGTGTTTTCTGTTTTTTGTTTTTGTTTTCCTGTTTTTGAACATTGTTGGCATCACAAGTAATTTCAACCCTTGACATGGAAGTTTTTTTTCTTTTTTGGGTAATATACATGGAAGTTTTACTTAAATAAAATGTAGCTATAGGCTATTAGAGTGGAATCACTTCTTTGTTGTTTGCTTTCCTTGTCCATTTCACTTGTGCCTATCTAATTAGTTCTCTTAAATTGACTATTGTGCAGGCCCCTTATTGTCAGCAGCCCCTGAGCTTTGATTATTCTCAAAACCATTGATTGATAATTAGATGGGAAATGTTTGTATAACAGAACTAAATACAATTTTCTTCTCCTATTCAGAATTGCCATTTGTTATCAGCCCAAGGACTACTCTTAAAGTCGCTGTTATAAACTAGTTTGATTTTCTTTTTCTTTTCTCTCCATTTTTTTGTTCCCTTTTTCCTTTTTGGCATATCAATGTTAGGAAAGGATACCAATAGAACTGATGAACTGCTTATGTTTTTTGGTGGATTTCTGTGTCTCTCATCTTCATATCGCCTATATTCAGGGTTTTCACTTTTGGTTTGGACTGCTTTGGGCTATCCATCTGAAATTGGAGTTAAATGATTTTTGTTGTCACACATTAAGGCCATGTTTGATAACCGGATTAGAGGGAACTTTGAGATTATTAGTTTCATGGATCTTTAATATATATATATATATATATATGGACACACACTAGGTGTGAGCGAACACTATGCATGTGAATATAATAATTGCGAAGTGTGAAAACGGAGAAAAATGGTGTGCATCTGGTGAGATATGTAAAATAATGGGAGAGATTTGTTCTTAGTAACCAATTTTCTTTTACAACGTACAGCTTTAATTTGTGAATATTTTTCAGAAATGGAAAATGGGTTTAATTTTTTTTTTGAATTTTTTTTTGCCAAATTAAGTTCTATCTATAAAACTGTGTAAACATCCAAGCATATGCAAATTAAGATGTAAAAATATATCTATTAAAAAATAATAGGAAAAATAAAAGCTTTAATTTGCACCGAGTTGGCATGCATGTCACAGCAATACAAGACTAAAAATAAGATGCAAAAATATATCTATTCAAAAAGAATATAAAAAATATGTGCTTGAAATAAAAGATAAACGAAAAACTTGTTCCATGAAATATCTGTGAGATAAATCGCAGCAGGGTGCTGTGAGAGCATTTTTTTTATTTGAGATTTTAAAATTTAATCGAAATTGTTTATTATATTTAACTCATTGAATGGGTAATTTTTATAAAAAAAAAAAATCAGATTAATCGACATTACTATTTATCTGATTAGAATATATTTGTTTTGAAAAAATTAATTAGCTTACAATATTTTGAGAATAAACTGTCAAATAAATATATTTGTTTTATATGACTAACAATATTTGATTGATTTGATTTTTTTACAAGAATTACCTACTCGATTAATTTAATATAATGAATAATTTTTGATTAAAATTTGAGATTTTAATAAAAAAAAATTATCCTCACAAGCAGGGTCCCAGCTCCTGTTAATGGATGAATACATGAGACAAATGTAAAAATTTGTTCCATATTAAGTAGCCAGATAATTGGCACAAATATTAGGTAAGATTATAAGTTTCAACACATCAATTTGAAAAAATTAGGATCAAATAAATCAGTATTGGTTAAGGGAGAGTACATTACTAATTTTAATTTAAACTTTATTTAATGAAACTCAATCAAATCAAATTAAATCCAATACAAAGATCATCAACCAATAAATCCAACGCCCATGAAATGGTCTTTTCTGCACTGATGAAGAAAGTTTTCACCAAAATGCACGAATGTCAATTGAAAATTGAAAAATGTGGAGAGAGAGGGAGAGCCACTAACAAATGTGAATTATGGATTTTGCCTATAAATGGAGCCAATAAAAGTTTTAATAATCTTTAAAATTCCACACCCCACCCACTGCAAATTATAAATTTGCCCCTTTTACTTGCAAGTTATGCCCTCTATTTCATTTGAGTTTTTAATTTTATTCGTCTCCTATTTTGCAATTTTAATTAGCAAATTGTCTTTAGTTTAAAATTGTTGATTCCCATGTGGAGTTAATAAAACAAACTCCAACTCTTGGAATTTTCAATTTATATTGCTTTGTTTTTATTCTTTACTGAACTTCTATTTTTCTTTCTCAATCAAATTAAATTCAAGCCCTTGCTTTGATACTAATTTTTTATTGTTGTTAAACATTTCGTGTTGTAAAATTCTTATAAAATTTATATTTTAGTGCGAAACTATCATATAAAAATTTTAAAATAGGAAAAGTTATTGTGATCAATTGTAAATTGAAATTATACATCATCAATATCTATATATATATATATATATATATATATATATATATGAAGTTTTTGCATAACAATTTATTTTAATTATTTTTTCATTATAAAAAAAAGATTCAATACTTGTAGTACTTATAATATTCACCAACGCTAAATAATAGTTTTGGCTCCGCCCTAGTTGTGGCAGTTGAGATAGGGATAGAACAGTAGAAGTCGGGAGTTTGGTCGTGGGTTTACATTGCCTTTATAAAGAAGATAAATTTGTTTTAGAAAAATTGTAAAAAAACTAATTTGCTAAAGAGGGAGTTTAGGTTGATTAACAATATTAGTTGGCTTTATTTATAAGTTCACATCAAGTGGGTATTGACTTTTATAATAGCTATATATATATATATATATATATATATATATTGATGATGAAGGTAGAGGTGCATAAAAAGTTTGAAAGATTTGCCAAACTGGTCCAAATCGGTCTAAATCATATGATTTGGTTCGATTTTATATGAAGGTGGTCTGATTCTAGTTCTCAATTTTCTAGAATCGTTGTATACGGTTTGATTTTCAATTTTTATTATAGAAAAACCGTTGTAACCAAACTGGACCGATTTTTGTAAGAGTATATGTATTTTATATTTTATATTCTTTATTTATTTTTTAAAGTCACTTTAATTAATAATTTTAGTTCAAACAAATATACTAAAGAAAACAAAAATAACTTAGCTTAAAATAGTCTAAAAGGATTAATATAAAATAATAATTATCACATTCTAATACTAAAAATTAAATATTTAATGATTAACGCATCATTAGAGAAAAAGATTTTGAAAAAGGAATTGCTTATTTACATTGTGATCAACTACCGTTGTATTAGAAGATGGCCTATTCTTTATATTTAGTTTTCAAGTTCAAGTTTTTGAGTAATACTTTACGCTAAATTTATTTAGATTATATATTTAGTAAAATTAGTTTTGAGTTTTCAGAATGAAAAACTAGAACTGAACTATTTTTTATGGATTGATTTTGATTCGATTCCACAACTACAATAGTCTGGTTCTAGTTCTAAAAATTTTAGAACCATTATTAACAGTTCGGTTCTTAGATTTGTTTGGAACCGAACTAATCTGATTTTTGTGCACCCCCCTAAACAAAGAAACCATCTCAAGACAATGACCTTTTGGACTCATTCCTAAAGCGTAAACCTCCGAATATTTGCAACCACACGCAAATTACAGGTATTAGTTATACATATTTTTGTGAAAAATAATTATCACACCCCACTTTTAGGCAAACATACTTTAATTTTGTTGTTAACAGGTAAAGCTACAAAAATATCTTTCAAAATATCAATACACTTTTATGTATTGTGAAAGGTATTTTTGTGAATTTATAAAATAAAGACAAAATTTAGGGTGTCTTCAGATAAAAGTGGAGTGTGAAAATCACTTTCTTTTCTTTTTTTCTCCTCTTTCATCACATCTTGAAAAGAGGCTGAATTAATAGTTAGATCCAAACATGTTACATAGTAACGTGAGGGCTTCTATTCAAAAGAAAGCCCAATTCAACTTGCATGTGGATCATATATATAGCTTCATAACGACACTCTCCTCACAAGATTGTATAAGACGCATGCATTGTCTACCATTTCTTGTCGGTTTAGGGCATGATCAGTTCATAGTAAAACCAAGACATGAAATGATTTGGGTATTGTGGAAATAGAAAGTTCTAGAAACGGCACGTCGGTCGTGTTAAGTATAATGTGGTGTAATATTAGATTGAACAGAGTTCAATACATCTTGTTTAGTAAGAAGACTGATATCCTTTGCTTATTATCAAAATTAATCTCGTGTGGGAATAACAATTTTCATTTCCTATTTTATGAAAAGACTTTTCTTACTGCTTAGCTTTATCCCCATCTAAAGATATTTTAGTGAAAGATTCTATAAGAACTGGACAATCTAATTTGGTCAAATATTTAGTTACAAACTTTTATGTTCTTGCACTAGGATATTTTTGAATAAGTTGCTGGATAACAAGTCTAAAAGTTTACTTATTAATGATATTGTTATTGATTATAATGATGATATCGTGATCTTGGAGCTGGAGTTGCTAACTATGATGAATATGCTAACTATGGATGTAATGTAGAAAATAGATTGATTTTATATTATTTTTTAATTTGAATTAGCAAAGTAATGTCTCTTTGCATAATATGATCTAGATATGATTGGATTGAAGTATTGCTTTTTTTTTTTTTGGCCAAATGCTAATTTCATTTTACTTCTCCCGGTTGGCGCAACTGACCGACTTAATTTTTTTCTCAGCCTCGATCACTCATTTTGTTTCATTATCCTATTGTACTGTCGATAGAATAAGACATTTGATCAGTTAGTTCTCTTTCCAAGTGCAAAGCTTCTTCAATATAAAGACAACAATAATGGGCCAACCAAGTAAAGGTTTCTAAAATCGGCTGATCGAGGACTACACGCCACTTTCTTTTCTCATTGTGACTGTTCCTACTTGTATTTTAGTGGCCTTGGCACAGTTTGCCTAACTAATATTTTTTCTCAAAAACATGCGCCGACCAAGAGGAGCGACTTTCAAGAGGTACCTATTCGTTTTCTTGTTGAAGGGGCAACGACTCGATAAATTATTAAAAAAAAAAAAGATACATCAATGTACTCATAAAAATATAGGTGCTTGCGAAATAACTCTTTTTTTAACCTCCAATTCCATTAAAGTCAATTGTAAAGCATTTTAACTCATCATAAGATGACTAAACTTCTTTAGTAAGGAAAAATCGCACTTTCGTTCCCCCTACCTATTATTATTTGGGCTAAGTGTCAAAAATTTTGTTAATTAATTTTTATTTTTTTAATTTTTTTAATATTTTGATTAATATTTTTTACTTTTATAAATCATCTCGATGATATGAACTCAAAATGTAAATTTTTTTTTCAAAAGATGAAAAAGTTCACTAGAGACAAAAATAAGTAACATAAAATTTGGTTTATTAGCTTATTCTGGCTTATTTTTTCTCTTTGTTGAATTTTTTTATATTTTGATCAAAATTTTTATTTTTTCGGTTCGTCTCGATGAGAGGAATCAGAAAGTATAATTATTTAACTAGATATTTAATTTTTCTTACAAAAAACAAAAATAAATAAAATCAAATAAATAAATAAGCAATTATCGACCACATTATGGAAATCCATGAAATTGCTAACCCAATCCCTTGGATTGTGTACGTTCTTCTTCTTCTTCTTCTTCTTCTTCTTAATATCCTTTTATATCATATTCCAAATAAATGTAGTATAATTACTTTTAGGGTTAGTTTGTATTTGGGGATTCGAAGTTAGATTGCTCAGATTCAAACTATGTTTTGCGAGATTGGATTATTAGAAATTACACAATTTCGTACTAAATTTTAATTTTTTTATTTAATAGTTAAAAATTACTCTTTAATTTGTATCTTATTCTTTATTACTTCAACTAGACATAAACTAAAGATTTTATAACATATACATAATTATATCTATTATTTTATAATATTAAAAAATATAAAATTCAATATATATATATATATATATACTAGTAGAGCTATCCGTGCTATTGTATCGGTACTAATAAGATTAATAAGTTGTATGTTTTAATATTATAGACAAGTAATATTAAAAAGAAAGTAGGAAAAAATAATAATACATTTGGTAATCAATTTTGGAATTTTTTTGAGATCTTCAAGAATGTTGAAAAAAACTATAATTTATGCGAGAATTATAATAATATGACAAAAACTATTCTTCATTATATATTCATGTATTGGGCAAGTTTAGCGATGATTTGGTCATTAAAGACGACTCTAGCCTTACAATTATCCACAAACTTTAGAATTTTGGAACAACACAACAATGTTTTCCATGATAAACCATCGAAAATCAAGGATAGAGGGAAATAACACAAGCAAGTGCATATGAAATTGCAATATTCAGTCCTGTTAATGAAGTGTATACAAGAAAGCTATACTTGTGATATTGGGTTACTAATGGTTTAAGGTTTTGAGTTGTTTAATGATCCGACAAGACAATTTGGTGGACATTGGCAATATGTTGAATAGTTTTTCGATCAGAATTTGAATTTGTTGTTTGGTTTCCTTCCTTAACTTGTCTTGATATCAATTTGACTTGCAAATCAATGCCCTGCATGTAAAGATTAAGTATAATTAACAATAATAGACATTAAAATAACTACACAACTTGGGCATTGGAAGATAAAAGTAAGATGTATACTTGGTGTTGCAGGGGTTGGGCACAACCATAACTTTGACATCACGTGATGCAACTGTATTAAGAGCTTTCCCTGTGTTGTTTCATTCAAAATCAGTGGCAAAAAGTGTATAATCGATGAAACAAGCATTTATAGATGAATAGATTATAATAAGAAAAATACTATGCATTGGTGTACCTCGTTCAGTTAAGTTTATTTGCCTTTTCACGTGTAAAATAGGGTCACACGTAAGGACAAGTGTTGGATTGCTTAATATATATTATTTGATCTATTTTCTAACAGGTTAAATTTTTAGAACAATTGGTGACTTAACATAGTTTTTCATATCTTGAACTTATCAGGAATTTTTCCTCTGAATAGGTTAAATACTTTACTATGGCATGCAAAATAATACCGCTTTGGCGCTTTCCAATTAGAAGGTTAAGCCCATATATAATTGTCTTTATTTCATTAGTAATCACATAAACGAATGGCTAACTATAAGCCCATACATGCAGATGCACACTTTATCTGAGCTTTACAGTAAGAATACTTTTTGGTGTTTAAAACCTAAGATGAACAGTATGGCAGCTAGAAAGAAAATCCATCTCACTTTCTCAACTTCTGTCAGTGAGGGCACAAATCATTACAGCTTGGGCTGACATATCAGAATATGTACCATTTAAGATTCTAACATTGCCTACAACCGGCTTGGTATGGTTTGATGTGTCCTTTTAAATAATTACCAGTTTATAGTGCGAGACGTTCTAGTCGTCAACCAAGCCATATTGACAAGAGAAAATTAACAGGCTGTTTAAAAGAAATATAGTAAGGTATAAAAAAAAAGCACGTGGCTTATACCCCACTCTAGTACATCGTAAATGCATGTAAGAACTCGCCCCGAGTAAATAGGTACAGGCAGTAGATTCTTCAGAACAAGGTTATAGCCAAATTCTGAACCATTTAACAGGAGTCAAGTAAACAGAAGTCCAGCCCAAGTGTAAATATTGATATTGTCACACAAAATTCCCTTCCACAGCTTTATTACACTATAACGCTATTGCAACAGCATTATACTTGGCCAAGGCACTGTCACAACCCCTTATGTTCCTTTTTATTAATAAATTTCTGTACTTACAATTTACAAAGAAAAAAAGAAACAATGACACATATAAAATGGGTTAACTCAACTAAATAATTTCCAAACTGTAGTCTAAAACTTAAGAAGAATAGAAATATTACC
>JAULJZ010000019.1:5889031-5904947 GCA_032270985.1 Heliamphora pulchella | reverse complement strand
TGCTTACCATTTCTCTCCACGTTAAGATTCTCAATACCCGCCAATTAAATTTAATTACTGACAATTTAATTTAATCGACATCTTGAAATTTTTTAAGCCCTTTCGCTTAACTTATTTGACCACCGGATAATCAAATTCACTTGTAAGGTTTGACTCGATCAAAACTTATAAGCTTCCTTAAGGGGGTATCGTCAATCCCGATCTTTCGGGACGTGCATTCCGTCAATAATTAATATTTACCATATAAATAATACTTCTATCCAACTCACTAGGAATATAAACCCATATAAGACTGCACCATATAATGAATCAAAACAACGAATATTAAATATATGCAAATCAATAATTATTTCAAGATTAAGAGAATGAGCACTATTCATAATAACCTTGGGGTGTGAATTAATTTATATAGTCAGTATAAAATTAATTACCCCAAAATCCCGTTCAATACACACAAAGTGTACTGGTACAGAGAGTCGGAGTAATAGACTCCACTATTATCTGTTTCTCGTAATTAAGACAGGTTTACTAAAATTTTGTGCTACAGTCGTACTGATGTATATCCATTTCCATCTAAACTGTAAACATAAAACTTATATTTTGCAAAAACCTGAAATCGATCTTCTGTGTGCAAGTCGTACTCTACATACCACATTAAATATTATACAGAATATCGGATATCTATGTATAACATTAAAGAAATGATACACATATACTACTCATAAAAATTCTCATAAAATAAAAAATTAATTTTATTAAAATAAAATTAAATAGTAAAAATATGATTTTCAATATACCAGCTCTAACAGAGTTAACCCTTCAATATGCCATCTCAACAAATCTTAAATGAGAAAAAGGCTATATTTTTTTATTTTAAGTTATATATAAAAGTGTAAAAATACCATTTTATTCTTACTTATAAAATTATAAACTAAATAATCTTTTTTTGGAAAAAACTCTTCTAGTAACATATTTTCAAGGGTAATTTAAAATTCATATTTTTTATTTTTTAATACTTATTTTATTTATTAAAATATTTGTACATAGTACATTATTACTAAGGGCATGTTTGGAATGTTAAAGTTAGACTTTTAAGATGTTTAATTTCTTATAAAAAAGAAAAGAGGAATAAAGAAAAGGTAAGGTTTTGGGATAATTTTTTAGAGTATTTTTTTTTTGTTTTTTTACTTTTTATTATAATGTCTAATATACTTTTATTTTTTTGCTTCTAAATTGTAGTAATTAGAATATTGGCATGTCTTTTTATTTTATTTTTGTGAAGATTGTTGATTTTTTTAATTGACGATAGTATAGTAATTTTAGTTCAAAAAAATTAAGATATTTAAAATTTGTATAAGTTTTTTTTCTTGGATTTAGAGATAAAAAAAAGTTAATTGACTTTTTAAAAAAATAAAACAGTATGACTTAAAAGTTGACTTTTTTATTAGAAAATCATTAAAATAAAAAACCAAACAGGGACTAAATATGTCTTCCAAAAAAAAAATGTATCTTTGCATTTAGAATCACCTATTATCAACCGTCATTTCTTGTGTTCACCATCGGAGGGCATCCAACGGTTCAGGTGAAGTAGGAGGGAAACAACACCAGCCGTTAGATCTCACCGTTCGCTCTCCACTCGCACATATAAACCTCACTATGGTTGAAAAACTTTCTACCCCACTCCTCTGTCATTCACTCGAGTGCTTAATCTATCGACGAATCTCGAGGTAATCGAATCTCTTCCTCTACTTCACTGGTGAATCTCTACACTCCATTCACAGATCTCTTCAATACATTCAAATTTAGCATTTCTTGGCTTTCTTAGTTCTACATTCAATTCATCTCTCTCTCTCTCTCTCTCTATATATATATATATTATGATCGCCATGTACGATGAGACCCGTCCTTAAAGACATTTTCACTATTGATGTAAAATATATAGGAGATTTTTTTTACCCTTATTTTATTATATAGATAGATCTAAGTTTGTACTGCAATGCATTGTATCTGTGATTTGATCTCTGGAGTGCCCGAGCCACGCGCATTTCATTTGTTCCGTGTAATTCTTAATACGATTTGAGTGAGTTCTAACTTTTGATCTTTTCAGATCTTCATATCATCGATGGAATTACTGCAGTCTAAGTTTAGATCCAATCTATGTATGCATGCTCATTTATGCTCACAATGTATGCATATAAAAGATGCTAGATCTCCAAATTTTATATTTCATCGCATGCATTTCTGTGATTTGCTCTCTGAATTACACAAACCACGGTAATTTGGTTCGTCTTGTTGTTGAGTTTTATACAATTCGAATGAGGTATGTTCGAAATTTGTAGATCTGATTTCTGAAATGTCTAGTACGTTGTTTTCAGATTGACCGATGTTTGTTTTGTGATCATTTCGTTGCTAGATCTGTTGAAGATCTTTGGATTGAGTGTTCACACCACATGTAATCTACTTATTTTGTGGTCTGTCATCTGGAAAACTTTCAAAAAGTTGGATCATAGGACCTGTGGAATTCTGACTCGTCCATTACAGTGAGATTTTTCATATGTTGCATGAAACTTCCTCTTTGATTTATGAATTTGAGTAATTGTTATGGGTTATATCTGTACTATCTAGACTATCTTATAAAGAGATAACACTAATTTGATGTTTTCCAGTTTTGAAGCTGTATGGATTTTACATACTTCCCAAACTACCCTCAACAACTGCGTCCTCTTGCCCCCTCTTCTCTCAAATAACTACCTGTTACTGTCCACCCTTTCTCCCTCTTTCTCTATAAAATATCGATTAAATTTTTTCTCCATTACTTAATTTTAAAATTATACTACTTTACATTTGCACACGCATGCGTGTGCCAACCTCTAGTTTGTTATTCATTGTGAATTTTTGTTGCAATCTCTAAACTTTGCGTGGACTTGAGTACACTCTTTGTTTCTTTAAGCCTATTATGCCTTATATGAGATACGACTTTATAATTTTGAGTTATATTTGAAGACTTATATCAAACTGAGTATGAAGTTTTTAAGACTTCATTAATCAACCTTACGCTTCTGAGCTGCTAGATTTCCTGGGGATTTTATCACATCAGTATCAAACTGAGTATGATTCTTCTGGTTTCTACTTTAGATTTGTTCATTCAACCTACCTTTTTTTTATTATAAACATTGTTCAATTGAATTCGTTATTATAGTTTATTTTCAAATCTATTGAATTCATTCCTAAGTTGTACACTTGTACAATCTTCTTGAAATTGTTTGGTATTCAGTAACCTTTTTGAAAAAACAATTCCAGTTAGTTTTGTGAATTGAGTTCATTATCTCTTGTTAATTTTCAGGAAAGATGAGAGAAATCCTTCATGTTCAAGGTGGTCAGTGTGGAAACCAGATTGGATCGAAATTTTGGGAAGTTGTTTGTGATGAACATGGCATAGATCCAACTGGAAGGTACATTGGAACTTCAGATTTGCAACTGGAGCGTGTCAATGTATACTACAATGAAGCTTCTTGTGGGAGATTTGTTCCGCGTGCTGTGCTTATGGACCTTGAGCCTGGCACCATGGACAGTGTTCGGACTGGTCCCTATGGCCAGATCTTCCGCCCTGATAACTTTGTTTTTGGTCAATCAGGTGCCGGAAACAACTGGGCAAAAGGACATTACACTGAAGGTGCAGAACTTATTGATTCGGTTCTTGATGTTGTGAGAAAGGAGGCTGAGAACTGTGACTGTCTTCAAGGTATAATTGCATGTTCTTTTTTGAGGTTTTTATAGGGATTTCTGACTTTCCCAAACTTTTTTGTTTTGAGAGGCTTGTTCTTCCCCCCCCCCCCCCCGGGTCATGGTTTAGGGCCTAATTTTTTAGAATTTAATTAAGTTCAACGCAGAATTGTGTGTGGTGGTTATTTTTTTGTGTAAGATTCAAGGTTGTACAAGAAATCAATTATACTAGACTGCACTGAATCTGTTTTGCTTCTAACAGTTTTCACAATCACTGTGATATGGTTCTTTATTAATTGCAATACTCTGAGCCATGTGTGCTCCCTCTCCCCTTTTCATAGAGGAACAATCAATTTTTATCCCCCCTGTTTTCTTGACATCTTTGAGTCATTGAAGAATTTCTCGAAATAAATTTCAGTTGTTTATAAAAATTGTGTATCGTTTTGATTGTAGCTAACTTGTGGTTCAATAATATTTTGTCATTTTGCAGGCTTTCAAGTTTGCCATTCACTGGGTGGAGGTACTGGTTCTGGAATGGGTACCTTGCTTATTTCAAAAATTAGGGAGGAATACCCTGACAGGATGATGCTCACATTCTCTGTGTTCCCATCGCCAAAGGTTTCTGATACGGTGGTTGAGCCATACAATGCCACACTTTCTGTTCATCAGCTTGTTGAGAATGCAGATGAGTGCATGGTGCTTGATAATGAAGCTCTCTATGATATCTGTTTCAGGACTCTTAAGCTTACCACTCCTAGCTGTGAGTATACTTTTCACCCTTGTCCTGGTCGCATGAGTCTAGGTTTTTTTTGTTGAACCACCTGATTGATATTGCTGTTGTTTTAATATTTATTACAATTATAATGCTCTGTGATATGTCTTTTTATTTTCATTTTCTTTCAAGTGCCTGTATAGTTGATCTTGATGAAAAGAACTCAATATCTTATGGGCAGTAAAGGTGAAGCTTTCGGAATAGTGAATAAGTTGCACTTTTTGTTCTTAGATTCCTCTGCATATGAAGGCCCTTAGTTGACTGTTATAAAAGGTTGGATATTTTCGATAGGCTTGAAATGGAAACAGTGTTCTCTAGCAACTTGGCAACTCAAAAATTGTGCTTTTTTGGAGCTCAAATGCTTCCTTCAATTATCTTTTATATGTTTTTATTGATTTATGTGTAGAAATAAATAAATGCACAATCTTTATGAATGTGGGCAGAACATGTTCGTGGTTTCCATTATGTGCTTTTCTTGCTGGTTTTGCTTGTTGCAGGCTGCTTGTTGTGGGTCCAAATGCACTAGAAGTCAAGTGATATTTGTTTTGCATCACTAGTGGTCCCCTTCTTTATTTTATTGTGATATTGAAGCAAGGGAATAGTGGATAACTAGTCCACATCTGCTCTATGTTATGTGAAATGACATAAATTCAATTATGTTATTTTATGGATTTATGCCCTGTTCTAGCACCAACTTTTTTGTTATCATGCGTAAGCAACATCTTGAGGTGGGATCCACATTGCGTTCTATCCTGAAGTTACTGTTCATATCTGTATGGCTGTCGAAATTGATATTTTTATGCCTTTAATATGTCCTTGCTGGCTAATCCTCTAGTTTGTTTCTCAGCTGTAATATGTGATAGTTGGTTTTCATGTTATTGTTCAATGATTTTTGGAATCTACTGCAATAGAGGTTAATAGAATTCGGGCCCTCCTTTCTTTTGTGATTGTAGAAGACATTTTCTCCAAGAACTCCAATACATCATTACATTTGTAAATGCTAGCATCTTTAGTTAGGAAGGATCACTTATAGTTTAGTTTCTGATTGCAGTAGAATTAAGATACACCAATGTCAAACATTAAGAAATCTCTGTTATTGCATCAGATTGAAGAATGGATTTTTTCTTCGTTCTAAATTTTATGAATTCTGTAAAAAACCAACCTCTCCTAGTCTCTATTCTCCCCCTGGAGAGAGGGGGGGGGGGGGGGTTTGGGGTGGTTTACCTGTCATTTAATTGCAAAATGCTTCATGTTTTCCTTACTTTTTCTGTTTAACTTTACTTATGTCTCTTTGCTGCTACTCTTATTGTAGTTGGTGATCTGAACCACTTGATCTCTGCAACCATGAGTGGGGTCACTTGCTGCCTACGATTCCCTGGTCAACTCAACTCTGACCTCCGAAAGCTTGCTGTAAACCTGATCCCTTTCCCCCGCCTACACTTCTTCATGGTGGGCTTTGCTCCTCTGACCTCTCGTGGATCCCAGCAATACCGCGCCCTTACAGTCCCTGAGCTGACCCAACAAATGTGGGATTCGAAGAACATGATGTGTGCTGCTGACCCGCGACATGGGTGCTACCTCACAGCCTCGGCCATGTTCAGGGGTAAAATGAGCACCAAAGAGGTGGATGAGCAGATGATTAATGTCCAGAACAAGAACTCTTCTTACTTCGTGGAGTGGATCCCTAACAATGTGAAATCAAGTGTGTGCGATATTCCACCGAGGGGACTTTCAATGGCATCCACATTTATTGGGAACTCGACCTCCATTCAGGAGATGTTTAGGAGAGTAAGTGAGCAGTTCACTGCTATGTTCAGGAGGAAGGCTTTCTTGCACTGGTATACCGGGGAAGGAATGGACGAGATGGAGTTCACGGAAGCCGAGAGCAACATGAATGATCTCGTCTCCGAGTACCAGCAGTACCAGGATGCTACTGCTGATGATGAGGGTGAATACGAGGACGAGGAGGAAGAAGGCAGGGAAGAGCACATGTGAGAAGAAGTGAGAAGGCTGCTGGTCGCGTCCGTGGTATGTTATGTGATGCGTAATTTGTTCACTCCATTATGTGATTGAATAGCATCGTCCTCTCTTTATGATTGGTGAGTATATATGGTCAAGTGCTAGCCTTACTGTGAGAGGTTGAAAACTACATAGTTTGTTTTCTCTCTCCTAACTAGCTATTCAGTGTATTTGCTATCGATAATGGCGACCGAGTGGGTCGCATGTTCTGGTTCTTTGTTACCTTGAATTTCTGATTTGTGGATGTTTTGCCTTCCATGCAGTAAATCATTTTCTCTTGGGTCTTTCTTCGATCTTGTTGTATCCATTAGTTCTACACTGTTACATTTTGCTCAGCTCTTATTTGCTTTTCTCCACTCCTTGTTTATGCCTATGTTTGTACTAAAATATCTAGTGGGTTTTTGGGTTTTTTTTTGTCCGTCATTTTTTTTCAGATTTTTTTTTTTTTTTTTTGTATTTTGGTTTAAACTTTTTATTTTTTTGGTTCTTTTTTATGATAGAAATTTAAAAAGTATGCCCATTTATGCCAAATTTGCAAAAAGTTTACGAAAGACGTATAACAAAAGAAAATGCCAAAAACTTGGATTTTTTTTAACTCATATGAACCTTTTTTAGGTTTTGGAAAAGAAGTTTTGCGTTTTTGATTTTTGAAAAAAATTTAAAAAGTACACATATTTGGACTAATACAGTAAAAAGTTTATTAAAAATGAAAAATATTGTATAAAAAAAAGCTAGGTCAAACAACAATAAATCACGAATTGGAAAACTGGGAAAATGTGAGGGCATGAGTAGTAGCAAAGGTTCATTGTTTTGAATCGTGTTGGCCTCAAAAAATCCTTGTGATTGGAACTGAATAAACAAGACAAAATGTTGAAGTTTATTACTTGCTAAAAGGCTGCAAACGTAGTGGAAAACTGGAAATGAGTGGGATGGCAAAAAAGCAGGCAGGATCCTCCTGTATGATCGCAAAGTTATATGATCATTTGATTCTTGATTTTGTTGAACAACTTTTTTGTTTAATTCTTGAATTTTTCAAGAGATAAGAAAATTAAAAGAAAATGAAATTATTTATACGTCTTCGTGCAGAGGTAACTAAACAATTTAGAAATATGGGCTGAGTTATCAACTAGGGCAGACTTCCGAATTTGGGCTGAGTTATCTTCCATCGATGCCACGGGATGATTGACATGCGGGGTTGTCTTCCATCGATGCCACGGGATGATTGACATGCGGGGGTATAGCAGCTTGAGGACCATCAGGCGTCGGGTTCTTATCCCACAAGTGTTCCTTTGCCCCATCAGTCTGATTGTTGTTATGTGGCTCGTTCAAATTTGGTAGTCGGGCCTGTATTGCCCATCTCAGCTTAGCATTGCGTCTGGACCTTTGTCTGAAGATTCACAACTCTTTGTATGTCTAAGATGGCCCTCATCAAGGTGGCCAAATTCACTTTGTTCTCTGCCATCTTTGGCTTGATGTGCCATGAGCAGGCCTGTAGAGTCTGCCTTCTAAAGGCCGAACCTAAATGCATATTGGATTTGTCTAACCTGACTCAATGATTCAACAACAAAACCTAACTTGTAGAAGGGAAAATAACTATCAAATAGGCCGATCATAGTCCATTCAAAATGAAATTATTTATATTAACGCTGTTCAAATCCTATAATTCATATTAGCAGACCCTCGATTTTATATTTAATAATATATTTTTGTAAGTATTTTAGTATTAGTATTAGAAGAGACAAGAATGTGATAAACTGGCCAAAACACATAGAAGAGAGCATAAAGGCATTTTGGACATTTTTGTCCGGATGGTAGACAACAGAAATATTTTGTCCAAACGAGTGTCTGGAAGGTCTTGCCCAAAGACTTTTCGTTCAGACGTACATTGGATGGTGCACGGATATCAGCTGCGTGAAACTTTAAAACCTAGAACACAACAACCATTATAAAGAAGGCGATTAGGCTCAGAAAATCACAGCATTCAATACTTGAGCACATAGAGGACAGAAGACGACAACCAAGGTTCGAAAAGCAACAAGAAAGCAAGAATAGAGGTCGAGAGTCAAATTTTCTTCAAGCTTTCATGGATTGAAGTCGCATCATGAGTGGTTAGTTCTTCATCCTAGGGTTCGATGAAACCCTAGTCCGGTATTTAGATCTTAGTTAGGATTTTTGTTCTTTCAATATCTGATTCAACTTTGTTGTTTGATTTTCATCAACGTTGAGTTTTTATCAATGGATCTTTTCGTTTTTATTCAAGTTCTCGTTTTTACTTTCTGTGATTGTGATTTTGAGATCATGCAACTGTTTTGGTTTTGTGTTTCATTCCAAACATGAGATAATATATCTCGTAGTAGGGCCGATTGTGCTGATTTTACACAGACGACTCGTGCCAATCAATATAGATTATACGAGATTTGGTTAAACATATTTTTTCTTGATCACCCAATTTAGGCTTGTAGGCCGGACGGAGTTAAGTTGAATTGCAAGAAAGTGACTCAATCTTATCGGATCTAAACTACATGACTAGAGTGGATTCAAAATCCTAGGATCCTCTTTCCTTATTAATTAAAACTTTTAAATTTAGTTTATTTGTTTTCTGTTCGTAGTTAAACAAAAACACAACCAACTCTTTGATTAACGAACTAGATCGATATTTTGGTTATAAAGAATTGTGACTAAATCTTCTAATTCTTGTTGGATCGATACCTGGACTTAGCTAATGTTCTACCGAATAGTAGTTAAAACTTAAGTTATAACTATTTATTTTTGGTGTGGTACGACACATGATAGACTATGAGATGGGATTTTCTTGAGAATCTAGGAGTTTGGGAGTGGTATTTTTTTATATTGTTCTTTAGAGTTGAAAAGAAGGGAATTTGGTGACTTGGGAACCTGGGGATTATAACTCAAAAAAAGAAAAGAGGAAAAAGAATGGTAGCAGAAATAAAGAAATTTGTTTGTAAATACATGGTGAGGCAAGGTGTGGTGAGGGAGTAAGCTCTCTTAGTTAGTATTTGTATTTATTATTATGGAGTCTACAATGGTGAGAGCCCCAAATTGTTTATGGTATCCCCTTCGTTTCTTCCTTTCTGGGGTGTTCTGGTTTATTTCTTTGTCATGCATTTTGAAATTTTACAGTTCCTTTCACTTGGGAAAGTTATTGCAGCTCTCGGATAGTTGCATGTCCGAGGAAGAAGAGGGAAAATCTGAATTAATGCTGAATGAGAGTTTTTTGGGTGTTTGTTGATCATCTGTGGGGATATATTATGGTTTTCTTCTCTCTTTTTTTTTTTTTGTATTATTAACTGACATAAAAAAAAAATACATAATTACAAGAGGCATACCTTAGGCCATACAATAACCCCCACATAATAAGCCACAACCGGCTATAACAAACTTATAATCAAATGACCCAAAACTAAGATTCTTACCCATAAAACTTAAGTAATGGAAATGGATCTCGGCATACCAAATCAATCAATCGGTCAAACAAAAATCACACAAAGCTATCTACCCCATGGGACAGAAGGTTATTATCTTGATACTTTGTTGGGCATTTGCTACTTTGCTCATCCTTTGGTTTTGTTGATTTGGGCAGTATGACATTTTGTGGTTTTTGGTAATGGTTCTGACAACTTCTAGATATTTCAGTCATCTTTGGTTTGGTCCCATGTTTAGCTTTGATTTTTGAATAAAGTTTATAACATGAGTTTTTTTTTTCTTTTGATTTTTGTATGAAGCCTTCCCTTACGGCTAGAGGAAGGGATTGGCTATGGCATTTTGATTTGGGCTGGTTAACTATCTTTTGTTGTAGATCCAAGGCATCTTTGGTTTTGCCGCACTGCTGGTTTGTTTGGATGTTGTAGACTCAATGCTAGAATATGAAGACACGTTTTTGGATATTAAGGTCCCGTTTGTTAATGTTTAGTTTTTTGTTTTTTGTTTTAAATATAAACAAAAACATATTTGATAATTATTATTGATTTCAAAAAAATATAAATAGTTTTTAAAATTTACTAAATTCTTATAAATAAAATATATATATTTTCACTTGTTTTATAAAATATTGTTTTATTCTCTTTCTTCTTTCACCAGCTTTGACCACCCCTTTTCGGCCACCACCTCTGTTCATCACCTCCGATCATCACTTTCGACCACTACATTCGGCTATCACCGCATCTGACCACCATATCTGAACACTACTTTTCGTCCATCACATACAACAACAGTATCTAACTACCACATCCGACCACCACTTTCAACCACCATCGCTACCTATTACTATTATCACCGACTAATATCTTCGGATGTAACAGTCGCAATGTTCAATGTAGTGACCACAAACTTTTAGCACTGATATGTTGCGGCCAGGACATTATTACTCATGGTCGCAAACTTTGTTAATTCTAGTAGCGTATATTTCATGATTTACATTATTATGTTATTTCCAATGCATTATGTTAGGATCAATCCCAACATGTTTAGTGATTTCAGTAGTAGTTTTTCTTCTTAGCATGTTCGTTTTTTTCAGTTTAGCATGTTAATAGTACATAGTATATGTATTTTTGTTATTTGATTTTAGATGTTCTCTCTCTAACTCTCAAATTTTGTATTTGCATGCATTTATGAAATTTAATAAAAATAACCAATAGTGATTTGTAGAGACCAACCTAATAGTTGGGTGAAATGAGGTGTCTAATATCTTTTCCATTTCATATCTTAGCCGAACCCATTTTCGAAGGAAACAAATCACCAATAGCCCATTTTTGTTTCTTGATTTTTCTCAAAAATTAAATGGCGATTCTGTTTTCAGGTTTTTAAATTTTTAATTTTGAAGGGGTTTTTTTTTTTGTTTAATAAAACTTTTTAGAAGGTAAAAGACAAATTCCCTTTACAACCCAATAAAAATGCCACATCTCTATTCACCACTTTTGTTAAGGATGTTTTTAAAAAAAGAGGGTTAGACTCAAAGAATCAGTGGTTTTTGTTTTAAATTCCTCATTTGTATTTTCTCATGCATCCTTTTATTATTCCTTCAGCCCAACGCTTAACCTATCCAATATCTCAGTCAGTTTACTATTTCGGGGTTATGTTGCTGAAGCAAGTAATCTTTTTGGCCACACGCTCCTTTAGGTGTGGTAAAAAGGATTATTACGTACCGTTTGACTATTACATTGCACCACTACCTAGCATGAGAGGTATATTCTTAATTCTATTTAGAAGATACCTTGAGTGTTGACATATTGGCCATTTTTATGCATATAGGTGCTTTAGAACTTTCCCTTTATGATCAAAACCTATAGGATTATGCGCTTTTCCTTTTTGAGTATTTTGATTGAATAAGGTACTTACTTTTTATACTTAGTTTATTTTTCCACCTGGAGCTCTACCGATTTTTCTCTGTAGTCTCGGTTAACGCATTGTTTGTGCTTAGTTTAGTTTTCCTCCTTAAGCTCTATTAGTTTTTCTTTGGAGTCATGGTTAAAGTACCATTTGTGCTTAGCTTAGTTTTCCTTTTAGAACTCTGTCAATTTTTCTCTAGTGTCCTAGTTGAGGTGCCCTTTGTCCATAGACACATAAATTAAGCACAACGGGCACCTCAATAACCCTTTTTACATCAAATTAGTCCAATCGTTAAATTCTGCTCTGCTGTGCCTTGTTTGACGCATTTTTCGAACAAATTTTTATGATCCAATCCGTTCATTATGTATAACTCTATGAGTTTATTCAACATGTGAAATTTCAGATTCATTTGATACCTGTAACTAAGTGATCAAGTAATATTTGTTTAACAATATTTTTTTTAAATTATAATATTTATTTATTTATTTATAAAACAATATTAAGAGATATTATTCAATCACTTAGTTACAGATGTCGGATGAATTTTAATTTTCACATGTAAACAAACTCGAAGAGTTCTACGTAATGAACGAATTGGATCATAAAAATTTATTCGAAAAATGCGCCAAATAAGGCACAGCTGAACGAAATTCAATGGTTGGACTAATTTGATGCAAAAACTAAATCTGAGAGGAGGTTAGTGACATTTCAAAAACCACAGGAAAGTTTCTGTTTTTGTCAGAAACTAGAAGCGAGGTCAGTGTAATTTACCAAAAAATAAAAGGTGCATCTCAACCCGCAGAAGTGGCCTTGATTTTTGAACGTTTTTCTACCGGGAAGATGTTAGGGTTCATGATCACTCAACGGGGCATAGAGATTGACCCGTCAAAAATCAAAGCCATTCTTAAAATGCGTCCTCCAAGGACCAAAAAAGAAGTCATAAGCTTCTTAGGTAAGGTGTAACTCATCAGTAGATTTGTGGTAAAACTAATGAGTACATGCAAGCCGCTATTCCGTCTATTAAAGAAAGGAACTAGGTCTAAATGGGATCAGAAATGCCAAGATGCTTTCGAGATGATACAACAATACTTTTAGAAACCACCCATCTTGGCTCCTTCCAAACCCAGTAGGTCATTGATTCTCTATTTGTCCGTGACTGACTCGGTTATGGAATGCATGTTGCCACAAGAAGGGAAAACAAGAATTGAGAAGGCAGTCTACTATTTAAGAAAAAAGATGACAAGATCAGAACTTTAGTATACACCATTAGAAAAGACCAACCGGGCATTAGTGTGGGCTTACTAAAAGTTGTACCACTACATACTTTCGTTCTCAATAAATTGTAATCTCTCAAATGGATCCTCTAAAATACCTATTTGAAAAGCCTGCACTGACGAGAAGACTAGCCCGATGGTTACTCCTCTTGTCAACATTTGAGCTAATGTACGTAAGTAGAAAGCCTGTGAAGGGAAAATTTACTCCTCTTGTCAAAATCTGACTCTTTAAATTTAAATGTACTCAAAAAAAGAGGGTGTGAATTTAGAATTTCACTACAGAATCATCAGTCAATTTAAGGTTGATTAACACATAGGGCTATTCGTTATGCATATTTAAATCTTAAAGAGTGAGATGTAATTTTCAATTCCTCAGATGTTTATTGTATTTGATCAATACCTTGAGGGAGGTATTGGTAATTTACTGTACTTTATATAGTAAGTATAAAAATAATTACCCAACACAATCGTGTTTAATACATACAAAGTGTACTAGTATAGTTAGTCAAAACTATATCGTTTCCCTTAATCAAGACAGAGGTATTGGTAATTTACTGTACTTTATACAGTAAGTATAAAAATAATTACCCAACGCAATCGTGTTTAATACATATAAAGTGTACTAGTACAGTGAGTCAAAACTATATCGTTTCCCTTAATCAAGACAGATCTATAAAAACATTATGCTATAGCCCTGCCGATGGTGTGTCTAAATCCATCTAAAGGCTGTGAATCAAAATTCATATTCTACAATAACCGAAAATCTGGTCTTCTGTGTGTCAGTCGTACTCTATACAGCAAATTAACTACTATATAGAATAAAATATACACATGTACAATATTAAATAAATAATGCAACACAAATGTAACTTATACAAATTCTCACTAAAATAGAAAAAATAGATTTTATTAATAAATAAAATCAATACCAAAATTTATTACACAACATGCAGCATGAGAGGAACTTTCGCACGATAAGAGAGAACTTTTGATCACTATAGGTGGGCCAGAGAACCATACATCTAATGAGAATCTTTCATTTGTTGGGCACAAGCAGGTTAAGGGCGAGCTCTAAGAATTCAATCAACTCTCCTATGATTTTAGGGATGAAAAATGGAAGTCCGCTCAGAAGAGTGCCCTTGTAGAAGCAGATCTTATCAGGAAGGTCAATGCAGGCCCATTTCCTCTAATTAGGAGCCATAAAATGGACTAAGCTAGGAATTTGAAACTGGAGAAGAAAATGACCTAGCTTTCAAATTCCTAGCTCAAACGTGCCCACGGAGGAAGAGATATTTTCTACGGAGAATACAAGATGAAGGCAACCTACAATTTGGTGACGTCATCTGATCAGAGCTTCATGGTTGAGCTGATAAAAAACTGAAGCTTCTAAAGAAGCCGATTCTTTTTCGTAAAACGAAGGGGGAGAAGGGGTCCTACCCCGCCTATTATGCATCGAGGAGAAGAGGACAAGGTGTGTTGGCTAATATGACGTAGTTGGCCAAATGAGGGGACGTAGATGAAGAGGTTCCTACTATTGGGGAATTCTGGGGGCATGTGTCCTTGACCTCTAAAAATGAAGATTTCTACTTCATTCGAATTGTTTGATAGGACAATTTGCCTCCTACTGTTGGACATTGGACCCAAATCGACAGCAACAGCTAAAGACAAAGATCTCTCTCTCTCTCTCTCTCTCTCTCTAAGTGTAGCACAAAGTGAAGAATGAGTTTTGCACAGTTTGAATTCTAATATAAGCGCCTACTATTCAACGTGTGAGATCATCATGAATCTCTCTCTCTCTCTCTCTCTCTCTCTCTCTCTGAGTGTAGCACAAAGTGATGAATGAGTTTCGCAAACTGTCTGAATTCTAATATAAGCGCCGACTACTCAACGTGTGAGATCATCATGAAAACATTACCAATAGCCCTTTCCACGAAGTGTTATGGTGGTAAAATGCAAGAAAATATTACAAGTTTGAAAAGCATTGTAAGTTACAATCGAACAAGTTTGGGTCGACCTTAGAGAGTTATCTTGACTATTTACATTACTCTTTTTGATGCGTTCAGGTTCAAGTTTCAGAACATGATAATTATCAAACTCAACTCAAACAAAACAAGACATTGAATTAACTTGTATTCTCTCCTCCCAACTAGGAGTTTTCACACGTTCTTGTAATTGCAACATGTGATTTGTCCTACTTTGGGTTTGGGAAACTTCGGCTGCCTATGCCCAAATTCAGCTCAATTGCTACAGTTTTGCCTGTGAATAAAAAAGGAGAACTTGATTAGAAGTGTTTCTTCCATCCTTCTTTCATCAACTTTACTGAAGAGATCAAAAGAGAAAGAAATTTGAAATTTAAGTGAAAGTTTGATGGCTAAAGTGTTATTTCCCTATATATGTGGTGTTTGGCATTGCTAAAACTAGTAGCTTATAGATTGTAATTTGTAACAGAAATTATGAGTATTTGATAAATATAACTTGTAACTGAAATAAAAAAAAATTATTATAATTTGTAGTAATAGTTATTGGTATTTAGTAAAAATTATAATTTATAACTAAAATTAGTAACAGAAAATTAAAAGCTACTAACAGTAGCTTTGCCAAACACCGACATAATCTTAAAAAAAAAAGCATTGAAAAATAGCCAAAAGAAGAAAGATGTCATTAAGGCCGTGTCAATCAATCAATAGTGGTTCTATACAAACGGAGGCTAACTTAGGTTATAGGAACTATAATAAAAATCAAGTGTAAACATCGGGAGCGGAATCCTGTTGCGCCCTTCTCC
>JAULJZ010000019.1:5875794-5888931 GCA_032270985.1 Heliamphora pulchella | reverse complement strand
ATAGCAGAATTCAATTGCAATTGAATTGACCATTCAATTGGCAATTGAATCCTGAAAATCAATACCATTCATTGGTTATTGATTCTCCTGTAACTCCCATAATAAAAATTCTATATAAAGCCAACTTTTTCTGATTTTTTGAATATAAAAACAATAGCAAGGTAAAAATGTGAGATCGGAGAGATACAATTCTGATATTACAATTGCAAACTGTGAGAGAGAGAAAAACAAAGAGATACGTTCGTAGCCGATCCTTGGTGGTGTTCCAACGATCGTGTCAACCGTTTTGTCCTGAGAGAGTGACGCCGGTAGAAAACCTGCAACACTCTCGGTAGGCGGTGAATCATTCTTAAGAAAACTGCATTTGCAGGATTCGGTTTGCATATTCTATTCATGTTATTTCTATTGTTTCATTTTCCTGTAATTTCAGTTCATTGTAATCGTTGTATATTAATAAAGATGTATTTTCTGGACCACCGAGTATGTATATATTGTATTGCGTTAGTTTTCTCCCAATAACTTTCTCGAAGATCTTCCATGTAAATCAAGTTTATTTTTCAAGTAAAATTAACATTCCAAGTATTCTAAAAAAGACAGATCTTTTGTTCTTAAATACGTATGTCTCTTTATTCCAACACATTTCTGTACATGTTCGAATCTTTAAGGCGGGAGAATCTTAAGACATGTTCTAATAACTTTACAGTGAAAATAATATACTAATATATTTGGGTACAAATGATATCGTGTCTACAAATGATATCGTGTCTATTGTAAAATATTCTTCGGAAGAACAGCTTATTATTCTCATATAAATGATCGAAAAACTTAGGAAACTATTTGGTTGCAGGAAAAGGTCAACCGACAATGGACTGGGCAACCAGGCTACGTATTGCACTGGGATCAGCCAAAGGACTTGCTTACCTTCATGAAGATTGTATGTGATTTTCATACTTGCTCCTCTCTCTCTCTCTCTCTCTCTCTCTCTCTCTCTCTCTCATGATCTCCCTCTTTATAATAATAAATTTTGACCAGTAATAGTTTATAATTAGACATAAATAATAGAATTTTAGCAGTTAGAGTTTACTTATTGACTGTCCAGTGAAAGAACTGCTCAACACGTGCAGGTCATCCTCGAATCATCCATCGCGACATCAAAGCTGCAAACATTCTCCTTGATAGTAACTTTGAAGCTATGGTAATTTAGATATATATTAACATTCCTAATGAGATATTAATTAAGTTATTTTCCATCTTCTTGTCAAAATTCAGACACATATATATGCCTATACTGCCACTTGCGGGAGATGATTGATTTATTTTTTCGACACTACTTTTTGTATTCAGGTGGCAGATTTTGGATTGGCTAAACTCTCTTCTGACAATTACACCCACGTCTCTACCCGCGTAATGGGGACTTTTGGGTAAGTCGTACTAATCCGTTCATTGTGATTACTGATTAGAATTGGGGATCCACCTAATGTGAGAAGAGTGTATTTGAATTTGTGGCCAATGAGTGCACATGTAGCAAAATTCTTGTGATTAAGGTTTCAATATGAGAATTGAGATCCTTATGTGGCATTTGACAGTTTTTTACTTTTTTTTTTGCTTTAGTATTTTTAATAAAAAGAAATTGGTTTTTTATAAATAAAAAGAAAGGTTTCTCAAGTACTGATGTTGAACCGAAAAGTTAATATATAATCGTTGACTAAATTTTAAAAATAATCAGCAAAGGGGAAAAAACCATTGAATTCGCTGACTGCCAAATGGGCCTTTAAAACATATCTTCTCATGTATAAATATCTAACCAGCACTGATATATGTAATATGTTCACGCTTGACAGTCAGTTTGAGTTGTTGTCCATGTGTGTCTACACAAGAAAGGGGTGAGATGTCCTGTCGGTGACTTTACCAGTGAACTCTCCAACAATTGAATTAGAGCTAAACTTAGAGAGAAAAAGTTAAGAAAGTATTTTGGCAAAGTTTTTGGTATTAGAATTAGAGTGCATACCTTTGCTTGCTGATTAGTTGGTTTTTTATAAGAAAAATATACTTGACCAGCTTTGAGGGTCTGATCCGACCCGAGCAGATTAAGTTGTTCTTTTTCTGCTTAAAACACAGCTATCAACTTGATAGAGACTTGTTTCCACTATCATTCCTTCATGTTTCTCTGCATGTTTCTTTTGTCATGTTAGACTGTTCCTTTAACCCCAGGCTCTGTTTGGAGTAAGGTCAACTTTCTTTAACACTCAAGCTTTAGGATTGGTTCAACTGTCACTAACACCTTAACAATGGTGTTAGCCCTAGATAAATGTATCATGGGCCCAGATAACCACACACTTGGCCTTGAGCTCGGCTATCAAGACACTAGACACGTGTTGCTCAGCACCTATTGTCGAGCTTCCTGCCTCGAGCTATGGCACTCATTCCCCCGAGCTCAGTCCACATACACCAAGCTCGAACACCTATGCCCAAGGTGAGAATTTGTGAGCAATTGGATGGCCGATACCGTAGTACACTCCATGTGGATGCCAGTTAACCGCAATCAATATCTGACCTCCCTGAGACATCAATCTAACATGTCCACAATTGATTGTCAAGCCACATTGTTTGGTCTAAACAAACGTCTAGACTTTTTTTTGGAGCTTTTATCATTTCTTCTAGACTTTTTTATTTTTTTACTTTTGATTCAAATTTTTTTACCCTTTCATGCCTCATAATGAGAGAAATTTAAAAGTATGTCCATACATGCTCATGTTGAAAAAGTTTACGAAAAATGATAAAAGCCAAAAGAATATTCAGTGGTTTCTTTCATCTCTTATGTGAACTTTTTTGTTACATATTTTGTCTTTTTTTATTTTTATGATGAAAAGAAGTTAGAAAATATATTTGTTTGGACTGATGCTAAAAAACAATTTACTAAAAAACAGGAAGGTAAAAAACGTACAAAAAAGGCTAAACCAGTCGTATTAGTTGAAATCGATGGAAAGCTAATGATTCAAAAGCTCTCTCTTGCGAATTACAGGTACTTAGCTCCAGAGTACGCTTCAAGCGGCAAGCTAACGGAGAAATCTGATGTTTTTTCTTTTGGAGTCATGCTCTTGGAACTCATAACTGGCCGACGCCCAGTGGATCCTACTTCCAAATACATGGAGGATAGTTTAGTGGATTGGGTTCGTACCCCCAAAATTCTTCATTTCCCCAGTTCTCGTAACTTGATTGGCTTGCAATTGCATCATATCATTGAGCGTTTTCAAGAAGAATTAAATTTAGTTTGTGTTTCGAATCATTGTTGGTATTGCTTAATTTTCCGTGATTCTGTGAAGAACAGGCCAGGCCACTCTTGGGACGCGCAGTGGAAGAGAACAACTTTGACGAGCCGGTAGATCCACGCCTGGAAGGTAACTTTGTCCCACACGAGATGGCACGGATGGTTGCCTGTGCGGCCGCCAGCATCCGCCATTCTGCCAAAAGGCGCTGCAAAATGAGCCAGGTATGGAGACCAGAGACAAGCAGATACAAATATCCATCTTGATAACCATTTTGTGGCTAGTGGTGTCTTAATTCAACTCCAATTATAATTATAACCTATTTGGGACCGACCCACAATTCGATTAATGCGTACATGGCCATCGAGGTCTGCTCGATTAGGGGCTGTAGGATTTTTACGCGAGGATTTAGGATATTGTTAACTCATTGTATTCTCTCATCTTTCACTCGCATTCCTCTAAACCATGTGCATTCTTATGTTTTGTGTAAATTGTTCTCAATTTTTTGTTCTATCATAACACTAATGTTTTTTGAAATGTGCCTAGGATTCAAATCCTATGGTAAACCTATTATTTACAATAGCAACTTGTTCTTACATTTATCCAATTTGATTGAACATGTTCATAATCATATGATAAACCTTGTTTAATATGTTTTATTTTGTTGTTGAAAATAGATTGTGCGTGCATTAGAGGGAGATTCATCACTAGATGATCTAATCAACGTGGGTGTCAAGCCAAACCAGAGCTCGTTCTATGGCTCAAATGGGAGTTCAGACACTGCAATGTATAACACAGGTGCATATAATGCTGACATGATAAAATTCAAAAAAATGGTATTGTCAAGCCAAGATATGGCGAGTAGTGACTATGGAGCAACGAGCGAGTATGGACTCAATCCTTCCTCTTCAAGTAGTGATTCAGGAGGGCTTGTCCACTCAAGAATTCATGAGGAAAGTTATAGAGCAACCTAGCTGAAGAAGTATACAATCATGACATGATTAGATACAAAATAGCATATTCTTGCCTTGGTTTACTTATAAAATCATTGAAAGAAATAAAGATTTGAATGTATTTGGTTGAATGGAAAGATCATAGAATTTTTCACTCTTCTTGCTTCACCATTAATCTTGCGTCTTCTGGTATTTGATATTCGTCATCTGAAAAAAGATTATAGCATTTGTTTAAGGATGAAATGAAGAGGCTAATGGAGGAACTATGCTCCATAAAAAGCTAATTATGCTAGTCAAGATGACTCGATTTCTCTAAAAATTAAATTTATCCTTTTATTTATGTGCATTGTATGTAATATATAATAGATAAATCATATTTTCCTACAGCAAAATGCACCTTTTAGCGATGATTAATTGTCCACACAAAAATTTCTAAGAACCTATTTTTGACAATAGCAAACACTTTTGCTACTGTTTATGAGCCGTTGCAAATACTTTTAGTGATGGAACAATGGCCGTCGCAAATACTATTAAATCTTACTTTTTAGTAAATTACACTGACCTCTTCTGAGATTTTCTGACAAAAACACTAACCTCTCCTATGGTTTCAAAAATAGTACTAATCTCCCATCAAATTTAATTTTAACATTAAACTAACCGAACTGTTAAAATTTTTAACAGAAATCACCATCCTCAAACCCACCATCTCTCTCTCTCTCTCCGCGACCAACGCCGCCACCCCAAAACCACCACCGCCGTGACCAACCGCGCCACAGGCGCCGCACCCATCGGCCACCCCCACACCGGTGACCAACTTCATTGCTGCTGCCGTCCACGTCAAGAGGGCAGCGCGACGCCACCATCGCCGCTACCAACGCCGCCACCGTTCACCATCGGCCCCTCCAACGACCCCCTCCCATCTAGTCTCGTCTCTCTCTCTCTCTCTCTGTGTATATATAAACCCAATATTAATTCCAATCATTTCTTATTTTTTTCTTTACTTCTGTCTAGAAATCAAATAACTTACCCTTGAAATTGATCAAAATAAAAAACTGGATTGATCTAATCAGCAAGGGGTACACACTCAACTGATCGAATCATGTTTTTGACAAGTACAAAAATAAGTTAGAAAAATAGTTTTTAATAAAATTTATTAAACAATAATTTTTTAATTTAGGCTTGCCGAAACAGTGTACCAACGATCATAACCATTCAATAGCGGCGTTAGCGTGTCAAAAGAGTAGTAAACACTGAAGGTAGTAAGTGGTAGTAATATTGCCGCATGATTTTGAGATGTATATAAATATATATATACAAAAGGGGAGAGAGATTAGAGAGACGGAGGAAGAGAGAGAAACGGAGACCGGCGGTCTCGACGGCAACCGGTGGTGATGGTCGGAGAGGTGGCCGTGTTGGTCGTGGTAATGGTGTTTTGGGGTGGCGACGTTGGTCGCAACGGTGGTGGTTTTGGGGTGGCAGTGTTGGTCGCGGAGAGAGAGAGATGGCAGAGAGAGAGAGATGGCAGAGAGAGAGAGAGAGAGAGAGAGAGAGACGGTGGGTTTGGGGCGGTGGTTTTGGGGTGTGGGGGTAGTTTTGAGGTGGGGGTAGTTTTGGAGTGTGGGGTGGTTTTAAGGATGGTTTTGGGTTGATGATAGTGGTTTCCGTTAAAAATTTTAACAGTTGGGTTCATTTGATGTTAAAATTAAACCTGAGGGGAGGTTAGTACTATTTTTGAAACCACATAGGACGTCAGTGTTTTTGTCAGAAACCTCAGGGTAGGTCAGTGTAATTTACCCTAAATAAAAAGTAAAACTTACATATTACTTATCCACCTTATTCTATTCAATCCTATCCGGCACATCAAACATGGCTTTTAGGGCTATTAATGTATTTATCAATTGAAAAAACAAAACAAAAAGAAATTGAGATAAATTTATTTATTCATAGTAAAAGTGAACATCCAGCCAACTTCTTACATTTATGCCAAATGTTTTTACACTGATTATAATCTACGAAAATGCACTTATTCTGTGCAGATATATAAATCTAACCCAATTAATCTGATTATGGAAAGGGCAAAAAAGATGTGTTTGAGAGGAAGTCATCATATGGGTGTGTTCAAATCAGGGCCTTTCTTCAACAAACCAAAGAGTTAAAGACCACACAATCTTATAGTACCAGCCTCACTCATTACTCCAATGAATAGAAGTCTATACCTCAAAATTAGTCTTAATTCAGAAGAAAGGTTTTTCAAAACTTGCTGCTACCAATTTCTCCATCTCTGGCATGCTCCCCAGATGAAGTTTGTCAATCATCGTCGATCCTAAACTCGGTGAACCCAGAGAGTACTTACTAGTTTCTTTCGCTTGCTCGGCTTCTGAATTGGAAAGAACTTGAAATGTTACCAGAAACAACTTCACAAAATGTAGACAAAATCTAACGGCGCCCGTTTGCCCAATGCCTGTTGTGAATTCCGGGTCTTGTATTTGAATTTCTGTGGCTAGCAAACCCTTGCTTAGGAAGATCATGAATTTCCATAACCTGAATGGTTCTTTGCCTCTTGGCTGCCAAAATGTAATAACAATCAACATCAGATAAAAACTAAAAAGTCTAAAACTAGTAACTAGATGGTGCAAAATGGAATTTTACAGGGAACTTTCTTTTCTAAGCTAACCGATTTCAGCTTATGCCTCTACCCAGGCAATAATTTGGTGAAAAATAAATAAAACAAGAATATAAAATATAAATTTTGTTTTTTGTAACTAGAACCTAAATTACTAGCAATTATAAGAGTTCGTTTGAAAGAGAAGTGCCGGACCATTTTCGGCTTGTTGGTAGCGCTCATGGAGTTTTCTCTTTGCAGCTTCAAGTCTTGCAGCGTCGTCCAAACACTTCAGTTTCTAATAGGAAAAAAAAAACAGATAAAAAGTTGGTGAACTAAGCATTAAACTACACTGACGTCTGTGTTGGTTTTACAGTTTATACCCACATCTTGTTGAATAGCCAGCGGCTTCTTTTGAATCGTGCCCATGTCCGGCTTTTGCTGGAATTTTGTCTCATTGCTGACTTTTTTCTCCACATTTACTTTCGTTGGTCTCCCAGGACCTGATTCAGTGTTAGAGGGCTTGTTTGGTTTCACAACATCATCAGCTTGTTTCTTCATTACAGGTCCTTGTTTCTTCATTTCTTCACCCTTTTTGTCCCTGGTGGGAACAGATGTCTCACGGTGAACCTCCTGCTTCCGTTTGGGAACATTCTGGTTCTCCCTTGGCGGTTTTCTGCCATTTTCACGGTTCTTGTTGAATTCCCCACTATTTCGAGGATCTGAAACAACATCCCCATTCAAAATCATGAATCTCTAATAAGTGGGGAATTCCAATAAAGAACCGAATAGCAAAAGCTTTACAAGAAAAGCATAAAGGATCGCGATTTCAACTCACTTCCATCGTCATCCATGCCGTCAAAGAACTTTGGTAAGCAAAGTCAGAGAAACACAAAAATAAACAAAACTTATGTCAGTTTCTAACCACAAAAGGCTAAATTAACTTAATTCCTCAAGAAAAAGAAAAGGCAAACACAAACACACCAGACACAAACACATGCACACACCTGGGACAACTCCATTGTGGGAGCAGCAAAGAAAGCTCCTTCATCAAGTGGAGGAGAAGGGAGCCCTTCTTCTTCATCAACAACAGATGGGTTTACAGACTCCGGAGTACCTTCAGCACCTATTAGTTCAACATCAATACTAGAACTCAGTTTCAGTCAAGATTAGATTGAGAGAACTAAAAATACCATCTCCAAGACTAAATCTTGATAAACAAATCCCTACCTCCAATATTCGCAGTCGCATTGACCCATTCATCTACCATATCTTTCCATACTCTGGAATCCATTACAATAGAATTAGACATGGAAACGATATAGGCATTTTGTTCTAATATAGTAAAACCGAAATTATAGAGTGCATTCAGGTAGATCAGATGCTGGATCACTTGTTTGATAAATAAAAAGGGCAATAAAATATAAGAAGCTTTTACGAAATTCACATGCTTCCAAAGAACTTTAATTTAGTTATGGTTTTTGTCGGCGTAGAAATATAGAACAATGTAAAATGGAACCTTTTCTGTTAACTAAAAGGATAAGCAGAAAATATTTGCCGAAAACAATCATTAATATCATCTTCATCAGAAAGCGCATTCTGATGTAAAAATCAAGCTCTGGCTTAACAGGAATGCTGCGACAATATAAAAAGCAAGTATTTATTATGAATTATCAGTACCACCATTTTGAATTTGGAAGGAAATAGTGTCAGTGATGTTAAGCCGAGTGTGGATCCTTTTGTCGGTGAACACGAAAATACTATATGAAGAAGTATTAACCATACAGCAATAATTTCACATTAGTTCATTTGTCAACTGTTCAAAAATAGAGTGCAAAATGATGCCCAGCCAGAGGCAAGAATCACATACTCAATAAGCGTCCGTGCAACATGACGAATCTCCTGTGATCCGTGTTTTCTGAGAGCATTAACGGACTTTCCAATCTCTGTGGACTGCAGTATAAAAGTAATTTTAAGTCACCGCGCTCGTAGAAAAACTTATTAAAAAAAAAAAAACAAGATAACATTGGAACTGTTCCAAAAACTAATGGCAAAAGTTAATAATGATCAAAAAAATAATAGTGTTCATATACCTTCAGTGTATCCACAGTCAAAGCCATCAATTGAAGCTTCCTCAGGGAATCATATAATACTGAATCAGACTGTCACAAAAAAGAACGAGTTTTCAACAACCAAACAAGGCAGAAAACATGAAGGGTTCTATGCCAATTCAGATAAAAATTTAACTAGTACAAGCAATTACCCAAATAACACAAAACAATCTTCAAAAATCTTCAAAACACTTCACAGAAAAACTCAACAGAACAACAAAAATCAAAGATGCTGCCTAGCAACGAGAGACTAATCTTCTATTTCAACAGTACAGTTCTTCAAAACTTCCATAATCAAAAAATACATACTGTATCTGTTATCATAGAAATTGGACTAATCACATAAAAGCTTTCTTTTTAAAATTCAGATTAAAGAGAAGGATTCAGTAGAAATCATGGACACAAACCTCATCCTGACAATTATCAAGAACCTCTTTGATCCTCAATACCTCCCCAACAATCTGACTCTGTTCTTCAATCTCATTAGTCAGTGCCTCAGCTTCTCCATAGCTGTAATTGCTGACTTGGTTCATGTTCATCTCAACCTGATCATCTCTGCAACTATTCACCTTGCTCTCCTTACTCCCACCAGACTCAAATCCATACCCATCTCCACTCTTGCACCCACCTTCATCCTCATCATCATCTCCAGGCACCGAAAGCTCCACGCTGTGGCACCTGAGACACCGAGCCAATTTGGTCGAAAACAAGGTCTCTGCAATTCGATCTCTCCTCAGTCTGAACTCCTGTGGACAATCCGAAGCCGCGACCATTATCGCGTGCTCGATGATATCAAAAATGTCGGAATTGGAGGTCCGAAAGTAATCCCTCCAGTTATCCAGACTTCCCGATTTGATCGCCATGGATGGGAATTGAGCCTCCGGATTGAATTCCGAGGAACCCAGATCGGAAAATCGAGTTCAGTTCAATACCCAGCAATCAGAATCGATTTTCTTTTTCTTTTCTTTTCTTTTTTTATCTGATTTCGATCATATCCAGAAACCCAAAAACTCGATTTCTTTGATACAGTTTTGATGTCGAATGAACGAGAAAACGCAGCTTTGGTTCCTATCAGTTTTGACTCAGAAATCTTGATTAGAAATTCCGATATTGAATGAGGAGATCGATTACGTCAGAGACAAGACTTCTGAATACGATCGTAACAGTTGATCAAACAAAATCAATAACAGTCTGAAAAGGATTTTTTCTTTTTTCTCTTTTCTCTTTTCTCTCGGATTTGATAGAACCCAAAAAACCTTTTCTCCCCGGAAAAATCGATTAAAATTTTCTAGGCGGAATCCTTTGCTATTTCCAGGAATATTAACAAACTCAAAACGATTAAAATCCGAAGTGGGTTCTCAAGTCTATCAAAAATTCCAAAAGAGAAACTAACGAGAAATCCAGAGAAAGGTCTATCCTAATTATAGAAACAAATACAGAAAGGAAACTAATAAACTTTCAAGAGATACCCCTCTTCTGTTCTCTCTTTCTCTCTATAGGAAAAATACCAAATGCTGCAAAAAAAGACGAGAAAATTGTTGTTTTTTGGTGGGTTAGATTATTAGATAGAGATGAAGGAGGGCAGGTGATGAGCACAAAGAATGGGTTCAGAAGAAGGTTCAACAAAGCGGCTCAAGATCTCCCGGTTCTTGAAATCCCAAAACACCGGGAAATGTAGAGAAGAAGGAAAATAAATATTTTTTTGATTGAAAACTAAAATCAATAATGGAATTGACTTTTATGGGTCTCTAGTGTTTTAGAGAGAAAATAAGAGAAATTATTGGCCATATTTGGGATAAAATTTTTGATTATTGTGCTTATTTTTGTCTATTTTAAATTTTTTTTAAAAAATTATTTGGTTAAATTTTTTTATTTTTTCGAACCAGTTCGATAAAATGAATCAAAAAATAAAATATTTTAATCAAAAAATAAAAATAGTTCACTAAAAACGAAAATAAACAACATAAATTTAATTTATTAACTTATTTTAATTTATTTTCATCTTTTTTTAATTTTTTTTTATATTTTAATAAAAAAATTTATTTTTTCAATTCGTCTCGATAAGATGAGTCAAAAAATATAACAATTTAATTAAACGATGAAAAATATTTAATAAAAATAAAAAATAATTAAAAAAACAAATAAACAATTATTCTAAACAAAGCCAGTTATGAGTAAAAAAATGCTACATTATTATGTTAGTGAGCCAGTTATGAGTAAAAAAATGCTACATTAATATGTTAGTGTTGTGTGCTGATTTAATATATGTATAATATGTGTTTGTTTTAGTAAGGGACCAAATACGTTGTAACTTATTTTTTTTAATATAAGATTAGTTTTTTAATTATTAATAAATAATATGCATGTATTAATTGAATATATTATATTTATACTATATTATAAAAGGAGAATACTCATTTGGTATTCTCTTATTTTGAAGCTGTATAAATTTTTTATAATTTTTAAATTATTTTCAATAACTATATTTTTCTTGCATTTTCTCTTTCTCTCAAAAATCACATATAATTGACTATTTTCTCTTATTCTCTTTATAAAATATTTATTAAATTTAATTTTTATTATTTAATTTTAAAATTATAATTATTTTATATTTATATACGCATATATGTGCCAACTTCTAATTAATATATTAATATGATATTTTTTATCTATGGAATAACTTTTCTAAAAGAAAAAAAAAGAAGGGAGAATGAAATTGATTTTGGGGAGAATTGAAAAGGAATATGAGAGAGAGAGAGAGAGAGAGAGAGAGGTCAGGTCACGCGGTTTCCGGACTCGCAATTCGCGTTTGGGAAAAAAGGGGCAGCGGCTGCTGATTTGGAGTCCTGTCCGAATGCTAGAAGTATTCAAAACTAAACAAAAAAAAATTGTTTATTATTTTTAAAAAAATATTTTGGAATTTTAAAATATAAAGTAATTTGATCAAAATTGAAAAAATAATGAAGCTAAAGACAAAAAAAGAAACATATTTTTAGCTGACAACTAGTTTTTTGTTTTTAACGTTTTAACATGTAGCGCGGTTTGATAACTTTTACAATTTTTTTATTTTTTGTTTATAATAAATAAAAGAATATATTTTATTTATTTTTATAAAAAGATAAAAATAAAAAAAAAATATTTAGCATAGAAATATTTGAGAAATAATGATTGGAAGTTGTGGACGAATATTGTGATTGAAAGTGATGGCCATTAATAGTGGTCAGAAATAGTGATCAGAGATATTAATTGGTGATGATAATAAGAAGTAACCATGATGATAAAAAGTAATGGTCGGAGGTAGTAGTCGTATATGGTGGTGAATGTGGTGAAAAAAAAGAATAAAAAATTATTTACAAAACAAGTAAAAATATTTTTTTTTATTTATAAAAATTTAGTAAATTTTGAAAAATATTTTATATTATTTTGAAAACAAAAAAAAACTATTAGACATGTTTTTGTTTGTAGTTACAAAATTATATATATATATATAAATAAACGTTACCAAACAGGTTGACTAGTTTAACAATTTAAAATTTTCATTAATTGAAACTAAGCGTGCAATTAGTCTAAATTTTTTTATATGATTTGTTTTTTATTTTTAATGAATTGTTTTCCACCATTAGTTTAAATGAATTTACTTTTTAGGTTCATTTAATAATGAGAAATCAAAAAATTAAAAATATTTTTTAAAAAATAAAATAAATTCAGATAAGACAAAAAAAGCTAATTTAACATGTTTTTGGCATTTATTGTGCTTTTTTCATTTTTAGTAATCTCTTTTCAATCTCTTTTCAATTTTGGCTTGTTTTTGGTATACTTTTTATATTCTTTTTTATCACGAGGAACTAAAAAAAGTAAAAAACAAAAAACAAAATAAAGCAAAATATAATTTTATTTTAAATGAAAAAACTTTAAAATTCAAAACATTTGGCATTTTAGACCAAACATAGGGTAATTATAAAGATATGACTAGCAACTAACTTACAGGTATTTTTTGATAAAAAAATTAAATTAAAATTAAAGTAAGTTGTTTACCTCTTGAATTAGTTTTTTTTCTTTTTAAGATAGTTGATTAGATAAAAAAAAAGATATATTACACTTGTATCTCCTGAATATTTTTAAAATATCACTGTCTATCTCTTTAATCACAAAAATATTACTGCACCACCCCCTTGTTAGCTAACTCCGTTAACTAAGAAAATTAA
>JAULJZ010000019.1:5800639-5868765 GCA_032270985.1 Heliamphora pulchella | reverse complement strand
AATCCTAGCTAAGGCATGTTTTCCAATTAGGAAAACTATTCTCCACTATTACAAGCACAACTATATATATATATATATATATATATATAAGTGCAGTTTTCTATTTCTCAAAACCGAAAATGTACAAAACATGAAATATAAAAATGCCCATATCTCCCATTTTCTATAATAAATAAATATCGCCATTGGATTTGCAAGAACCACATAATCAGCCCTCCTCCCTCCTTAATCTAGCCTATAACTCATGGGCCACATTATAACCAATCACCAATAGGTAAGTCTCCCAACATACACAGTGGCATACTTCAACAAGCAATCCACCAGTGGCCTATAGAAAAGAGATTAGTGTAGTGACCCATAGGTGATGTAAAAACAAGCTGAACTTGACCCTCTAAAAGTATGCATAACAACCAATTTGACAACTACATGAATTTGCACAATATCTAATTGAATATCCCTAGGCGGAAAAAAACAAAAATAAAAAGCAAGAAAGCCACCAAAAATCTGAGCATACCTTGCAAGAAATTCACCAGGTGAATGCATACTGCATACATGCATGTGCAGTACTAGTGTCCTTGCAGTTGGAAGGACGAGTGAGTATTCACCATTATCCCTATGGCTCTAGGTAGGTTCCCACTCTGAGGAGCAAGGGGTGTTTGACAACAATGCCTTAAAATATGGATCAGGTGTCCAGACAACTTGGGTTCTATCAAGGAGACTAGCGCCATCCTTCGCTGCCAGTACGAAGTATGACTGCCTATAGAGCATTCCTTTTTAGTAGACTAAGCAAGAGACATTGAAATAGGCGCCATCCATAATCCTGGGGAAGCATCAATGGGTGAACTCTTCAAACTCAAGATAGGGCAAGGACCTTGAAATTTTTTAAGAAGTACATGTTTTGATCTGCTGGCAAGCACAGATTTAACTATGATGACGACGAGTCTCCTTGCCTGCTGAAAGAGAACAACAGGAGTGCAAGGCAAGGGGCTTGCACTCAGAGCTCTACAAAAAAATGAAAGTACTGGTTACAGACCCATTCGTTCCAGCTATGATCCCACCAAGCAGTTTGTGCTAGTAGTGCAGCTACAGCTACATTTGCGGAATGTGAGCATTTGCCCATTCAGAAAGAGAGGACCTAAATCATCAACGTGAGGACAGGGTTTGAAGAAGGCTTGGAGCATGAAGACGAGTGGAAGTCAAGAAAATACATGTGAGGCAGGCACGCGAGAGTGCGAGGTGCTGTGCGCCAAGGAATCAAAAAGAAAGTCAATCGGAAGGTAGTCACAGCTACCAACGCTACGCCTGCCAAACAGGAGCTTAGGTAAATTACAATTTATCCAAGTCTTGATTGTTCTCAAGAACCATTTCAATTTCAACTTTGCTTTTTCATTTAGCTGACTAATTGCACAGAGGGGTGGACCACATGATGAGTGGAAATCCCTAACCACATAGGGGAACTACTAAACTTTGTGCTATGTTCTGTAATTACATTCACTCAAGTAGTGCAGAAGTGTTGGAGAAGAATATTAAAATAGCACTTAGATTTCGGAATAACCATATAAAATAAAAAATTTAAATCTCCCTGAGCAAACAACAAAGAGTAGTAACACATGCTTACCTGCAAGCGTGAGAGCCCTTTCTCATTTCCCTGAGCAAGTGGCCTCTGAACCAAGCTGTTCCAGTAACTTTTAATAGAGAATGGCTCAAACCTCAGAAACGTCATGAGAGAGAATAAATCCAGCGAGCCATTTTGTATGGGCGTCCCCGTAACAACCCACCTCCGCTTAGCATTCAGGCTAGCAACCGCACGGCTTTGTTGAGAATTGACATTCTTAATCACATGTGCCTCATCCAAAATGACTCGCCACCACTCTATTTTCTTTATAGGTGTTCCTGGCCAATGTTCTTCACTGGCTAGAGTGCTATAAGTTGTCAAAACTATATCATACTTCCGAAGCTCATCAACATCCCGCGTCCGTTCTCCATAATACATATACACCTTCAACCTCCCTGGTCTAGTGTGTTCCCCTAACTGTGTCACCCATGCCGAAAATACAGACGGAGGACACACAATCAAGGTCGATTTCAAACCCAAACCACCAGCACATCCACCCACAGATTTATCCAAATGGGTATCTTCAGTTTTTCTTTTCTTCCGTGAATTGCCATCATTTTTACTCGGCCTCCCCCTCTTTACCTTTTTACAACCCCAAACGATCACTTTATGATCCCCTTCATCTATTCCCTCACTTGGTTCTGTCTTTACTCTACCACCATCAATTGAGGAGAGAATAACACTACTACACTTATCATAAGCAATCAAAGAGAGCAATGTGAGAGTCTTACCCAATCCCATGTCGTCCGCAAAGATTCCACCCCGGAGCGGCTCAGGACGAGTGTGTGTCTGATAGTTCGTCAACACATTGACATAAGCCCCATCTTTCTCCTCCCAAAAGGGTGGCAATTCGCAAGAGTTCTCCCTGTGAATCAACCATCCCAAACCTTCCTTTTGGTGCACGAAAAGCTCCGACTTGATGACATCTCTCGGCGGCTGCACCGCCTCCATCGCGCTCTTCTTCCTCACATTCTTGTCCACCAGTGTGAATATGTCATCCGTGCTCCTCCCATCCTTGTCGCTCTTCCTCTCCTTCACCACAACAGCCTCTGATAACGTAAAGGACGCATCATTGTTCGAAATTAACTGCAACCCACCTCTAGAAATGGCGGATTTGACTCTGGAAAACGCCTCCCGGTGCGCGAAAATATGAACTTGAACGGGAATCTTGTACCGATTTCCCCTTCCGGCCGTGTTGGGAACAATGCCTTCGACAGATATCAAGTTCTGATCAATCAATGGCGCCAGAACCTTCGACGCGGATCGCTCGACGTGACCCACTTGAACGGTCCTGGTGTTCAACACCTTGATCGCGTTCTGGTCGTAAGGATTCAAGGGCTCGCGAACCAGACCCACCATTTCTCGGCCACTGATGGTGCCGGAGTAGTACTGGAGTCCGACGATGTTGACGATCACGAAGCCGACCATGAAGGTCTCGGAGGACTGAGAGACGAAGGGCTCTTGGGAATCGTCGTTTTCGTTTTCGTCGTCGTCGTCGTGAGCGAAGGATTGGGGCCAACGGTCGAGACTCATGAAGAAGCTAACTGGGTCTTGTTCTACTTCCATTTTCCGATTTCTCTCCGATCAGATAGAGAACAATTTGAGGGTTTTGCCTCTGATTTTATCTCTGTAGAGCCTACACCGTCACTAGTTTTTGTGTTTTTCGAAATTCCTGGAAGTGGAGAGGGAAGTAGCAACGGGTGAGGCGTGTAGATAATGGGCCCGTTTGGATTTTTCTTTTTTTTAAAAAAAAAATTATACAATCATCTCTTATATTATAATCGCATATCACTTTAATCTTTTAAATTAAAAAAGCGTACAAAATGACTCATTAAATATTCATTGGTAACACTTTAACTCTTTCTGTTAACATTTCGTTAAATAAACGTATAAGTATACCTCTAAACTAAAGAAACGTATGAAATAGACCCTTTTAACTATTTGATAGTATCACTCTAACTTATTCCGTTTGAATAATTACAATTTCGGTTCTCTATTTTCTATTATCTTGAAAGACGGAATGTTAATGGAATGAGTTAAAGTAATACAAATGAATAATTAAATTGTCATTTTGTAAGCTTATTTAGTTTATGAGTAAAATGACACACAATCATAGTAAAATGGGTGTTCGTATAATTATTATTTTTTAGTTTGTGTTTAGAATATCGAAAAATAATAATTTTAGATGCTATTAATTATATGGAGCTAATTCATATAAAATTTTACCTTAATTTTAATTGGACCCGTTATTAGATAGTAAGATTGATTCTTAAAAAATTAATCGAAATACATATAAAACTGGCTTGAATACCATGAGATATCAAAAAAAAATATAGGACAAAATGTTGAATTGTTAAAAAAATTTATATAAATGAAATTAGTATTGCTGAAATATGTTATTATGGATGTGTGATAAATTACAAAAATAAAATAAAATTAAAAATAGAAAATGTCATATAATAATAGAAGTTGCACTAATTGAGATTAAATTGAGATAAAATAGATTAAGATGATTGGACAGATACAATGTAGACCCATTTATATAGCAGTAAAGAAAAGTAGGAATGTCATGTTTAATGAAAAATATAGTAATATTATGAACTCAGAAATGAAACCGAGAAAAATACCCAGAAAGTAATCTGGATAGTTGAGATTCATATTTAATAGAATGTGGAACACACTTCAATGAATCTCAACCATCCAGATCACTTTCTAGATATTTTTCTAGGTTCATAGCATTACTGTGAAAAATAATAGGGGCGAGTAGACATAAATTGACAAGGTATGATATATAAAGAAGAAATATGAGTTTATTGAAACTAATTTAAAGTATGATCCAGAACAAAATGAATTAAAAAAATTCTTTTAACTAATCCCAATTAATTTAGATAAAAGCTTAGGCCTTGTTTTTGCTAAATCTCATAGATTTTACTTATTTTTGTCTTTTTTGAGTTTTTTTTTATTTTTTTACTAAAAAATATTTATTTTTTTAAATAATCTCAATGAGGTAAACTGAAAAGATAAAAAAATCTTGATAAAAAGATTAAAAAAACTCACTGAAGATAAAAATAAATAATATTAAATTTAGCTTATTAGTTTATTTTAGTTTATATTTGTCTTTTAAAATTTTTTTTAATATTTTAATTAAAAAATTTTATTTCTTTTACTCGTAAGAGAAGTCAAAAAATATAATTATTTAATTAAATAATTTTTTAAACTAAAGACAAAAATAAGCAAAGTGAGCCTTAATTTAAGGGATTTAGTTTCATTTAAGGGATTTAGTTTGGTATAGTATAGCAAAAAATGTACAAATAATAACAATTCTTTCAAATCGGTTTTTTATATGTCGGTGGGGAGAGCATCTGCGCCAGGTTTATAAGGCCACGTTGGAATTGAGCATATTTTGACTTGTAAAATTGCAGTATATACAGGCCTGATTGGGTTAGTTTTTAAGTGGATTTTTTTATTTAAAAAAGTTAATTTTTAGGTTGTATTATTTGGTTTTTAAGAAAAGTTAACTAATTTTTATTGTCTCTTAATTTAAGAAAAAAAGTCAATACATATTCCAAAACTCTAACTATTTTTCAAAAAAATTACTATAATACCTTTTTATAAAAAAGTCAACTATACTCATAAAAACAAAAAAAATTGTGCTAATATCCTAAATACTACAATTTAAAAGTTAAAATAGAAGCATTTTAGACATTTTAATAAAAAGTAAAAAAGTTACTATAAAAAATTATTCCAAACAATTTAACTTTTTTATTCTTTTTTTAAAAAATAAATTTCTTAAAAGTCAAACTTTTTAGACATTTTAAATAGACACATAAATAAAATTTTGAAATCTAAATAAAATATGGAAATTTAATTTATTTAGAATGTAATCCATAACGTAATAAATTTGAATTGCACCATTTTTCAGAATATATTTTGAGATACATTTTATTAATAAATAGCATTTTTAAAATTTGTTGATAAATGGTATTTTTGTTTAGCTTTAAGCTTGCAGCTGGCTTGGTAAAAAGAGAATTTTTTTTTTCAAATCCAACTTGTAAGTCTCGTTTGGCAATATAATTTTAAGTTAAGTTGTTGCTTAAAATTTTTTTAAGTTAAATAAGTAAAAAATTCATTTGATGAACCATATGGGTAGATTTTAAGCCAAAAGGCATTAAGCTACAAAATAATTATAATTTTCTAAAATTTAACCAAACTAAACATGTGTCTCATTCAGCTGGAGTCGGCTAACATAAATTATTCGAATTCATAGGGATCTGACACATTTTTTTGACGTACTGACTATCAGTTACCTAACGTACTATACTCATCATTTCTTCAAAATTAGAATTGGTGTATAACATATAATACTTTAAACACTAGACATGCAGAATTTCTAAAATTTACTTTTACATAATTTTATATTCTATATAGATCTTACTTGATAGATTTTGGCGCATAAATTTTAAAAATATAATTTTTATAAAAAAATAAATGTGCATAATGAATGTTATGATATTTTTTAAAAAATATATAAAATTATTTTATGTAAAAAAATTAAAAAGACTAAAAGGCTAAAAGCCTTTAGATTTCCAAATGAGATTTTCTGGCTTTTTTCACTTTAAACTAAAAAACAAAAAATTGAGTTTTTGGACTTTTGCCAAACGAAGCCTTAGTAAGAAAACTAATGTTGACCCAATGTTTTTAATTATGCACACTTTAATGTAAACAAAACGACAAAGAAATGCTCTTTTAAAAAATGTTTAAGGGCCACTCTAAAAGATCCAATAAATTATAAATTAAATCACTTGAGATATTGCCCCCAAAAAATAATGAGAATTTAATGCCTAAAGTCGAAAAGAAAATAATGGTGATGAGTGATAATTAGTGTTCGTTAGCCAATCTGATTTTAAGTTAGTTTTTTTTTTGTTTTAAATCATTTTAAATCAAAAAGTTAAAAATTCGTTTGGTTGAAAAATTAGTAACTTTTAAACCACTAAAAAAATCAAATAAGTCGGATATGAAATTTCAAGATTACTTTTTAGCTTAAATGAGATTTTACTAAATAAAAAAACCAAAAAATTAAAAAGCCAAAAAGTTAAAGGGTAAAATTGAAAATAATTATCAAAAAAGTCAAAAAGCTAATAGGGTAAAAGCTGCATGTTAGAAAACGAGGCTTTTTAGATTTTTTGAGTTTAAGTCAAAAAGCCAAAAGCCCAAAATGCCAACTTTAAGTCAGTTTATCAAACGAGCACTACTTTTAAGTTGGTTTTACGAAAAGAAGAATAAAAAAGTTACTTAATGCCCATTTTAGGTATTTTCTTACCATTATACGTTAAAAGAATAGTTTTCTACAAAAAAAAAAAATGCTATACAAAATGAAAAAAAAATTTGAAACATTTCAAAAACTATGAAAATATTTTATAGAAATAACTCATTGTCTATAAAAAAATCTTAACTGTCGTGGCATTATTTTTTTTATGTACACTCAAGGCTATGTTTAATTTGTGAGAACAAAATTAGATGAGATGATAGGCACAAGTAAGAGTCTCACATATTTTTTATATTATGAAAAAATAGACAAATTATTTCGAACTCGAATTTAAAACCAAACTCTTTCTTATGAGGAGAAACGACGCGATCCGAGTAAGATTGAATGTAGAATCCAACTGTTGATTCAGTACTCGTGAGATCTATGTAATCTGTGAGGGACCACAATGGCTTCTTTTCTCTCGAGATTTCATTAATCCCTCGTTAGTGTATGGATAAGCTCGCCCTCAATGGAAAAAAACACAGCACCTAATATCGCCCTCAATGGAAAAAAACACAGCACCTAATAACACATATTTACGACCAAATACTACCAACTCACTAGATAGGGAGCCTATTGTGACTTAATCACAATGGGATGTATTGCAAGTATTATTGAAATTTAATTGGGATTTTACAATTTAATTGATACCATTCATTATATTAGACTCTGAGTGCATTATTTTCGTAAAAAAATAAAGTCAATCAGATATTGGTAGCCATAAAATCTAGACACATTTGTCTTATACTTTATTCTCCAAATTTTATAAGCCACATATTTTTCAAAATAAAATCTACATGAATTATGTGGCTATCGTTGTCCAATTAATCTGAGTTTTTACAAAACAAAAAAATAACCTTCTAAACGAGTTTAAATTAATAAACAGTTCCACCAAAATTTTAATATCATAATTGAGTTCCACTCACAATATACCCATTGGGCTCGTTTGATAACCCGGACTTGATTGGATTGGATTAGTAGTAAGGTATGATTAATTTTTTTATATTTGAATTGAGTAGAATTAAATAACGGATTAGATAATAATTTACCATTGTATTAAATTAATTTATTTTAAATTTAACTTAAATTTTATGTTATTGTTAAATTTTATGTTATTTATTTTAATATTTTAATATTTCTTATTATTTTTTAAAATTTTTAAATTCACTCCTTAATCCAATCATTCCTAATCCCACACCTCCCTCCCTCACTAGCTATCCTCTATTTGGCGGACTAATAGTCCGTCCGGACTATTAGTCCAAAAGATTAACAAGCGCGGTATTAAACTATACTCCGAACTAATAGTCCGGACGAATTATTAGAACTATTAATCCGCTAAAACAAATATGGCCATTGTGAATCACAACAGGCATCCCATCCCTCAAATCATCCATTTCATTATAGGGTGATGGTATTTTAATATTTTAACTAATATTTAAGTGTGATAAATAATGAAATAAAATTTATAGAATTATTTGCATCTATTGAAAAAGGAAGCAAAAATAATCTAAAAATATACTAACAATCTTAAGGGGTAGTATTATTAATACGATGAATTTAATATAAACAACCCAAAATATATGAATTCTATCAGTCAATCCAATATTCTTGTAATATAAACATTAAATAAATAATACCACGTCGAAATGTGACCTATTCAATTGTAGTCTTGTAATTCAAACTTGGCATAAGAGCATTTCCAACTTGTATTCAGTCCCCGTTTGGCAAACTGGCTTAAAGTCATTTTTTTGGGCTTTTTAGCTATTTGCTTTTTTGGCTTAAAGCTCAAAAATTTAAAAAGTCTCGTTTTTTAACCCTCAACTTTGACTTTATTGGCGTTTAGCTTTATGGCTTTTCTGATCATAATTTTTAATTTTACCCTTTGATTTTTTAGCTTTTTGACTTTTTTATTTTTTGATTTTTTTTTGACAAAATTTCATTTAGGTTGATGGACAATTTTAGAATTTCACATTCGGCTTATTTGGTTTTTTGGGTGGTTTAAAAGTTACTAATTTTTCAACCAATCGAACTTTTAAATTTTTTACTTAAAGTGACTTTAAACTAAAAAATCAACTTAAAATCAAGTTGCCAAACAAACACTCATTTTCTCTAAAATGAAAGATACGTGCCCTTCAACTAATCCTCTAAAAATCATCCTCTATTTGAGAGAATAGGTTTTCATCTTACAAATATAGAGGATGAAAGAAAAACAGATTATTATTTATACCACTATTCTTTTTTTCTAAAACCTCAAATTTGACTCAGGAAACTTTAATTTTGAATTTGAATACCAACAATGTCCTTTATAATTCTTGTTGTATTTTAATTAAAATGTTTTTAAATTTTAAAGTGTACATTTGATATTATAAATTTAGTATCGTTAGAAATACATTAATGATTTCTTTAAAATGAGCAAATGTTAACTATATTTAATAATTTTTTAAAAATAAAATAAGAAAAACTTTAGAGTTTAATTTTGAAATATATATTTTGTAAAATAAAGACGTAGAATGGAGTTTGGTTCAATAGGACAATCTTCGAAATATACCTTTTAATTATAAGAAATATTATTTGTTGGTTCTAGTAAACTAGAAATAATCACAATATGTCGGTTTAACTATGCCGAAACAGCAACAAACTGCAGTAATAAAACTACAACAAACTGAAACTAAAACTAAATTAAGTAAAATTGAATTATTCTAATCTGTTTTTCTATATACAACAACAGTATAGAAAAATAAATTGGATAAACAGAAACAGAGAAACAGTAAAACTGTTTTCTTTATACTAAAAAAACAAATAGTAGATACAGAATATAAGAATAAAATTGATACACAAAAGAAGCCTCAGATTTTATTTTTGAAAACCAAATTCAAAAATAGAACAGGAAAAAAAATTTATTTTTTGAAAACAGAAATGTATTTAAGCAGAAACTATAAAAACAGAACACAGATAGACAGGATATAATTAAATACATATTTAATTTGTAGAACAAAAATGAACATTGGTTTCTGTAAAACTTTTTTATAAACAAAAAACAAAAATATGAATAGTTTTACAGAACGAATGCAGGAGTTTGGGATTGAGTTTAGCGTTAAACGATATTTCCTTAAAATAGAACGATATTTCCTTGAGACATGATATTTTCTTAAGATAATTTAAAATTATTTATAGGCATGAAGGGTGATTGTTCGGACTAATTTGAATCGATGCGACACCGGTTCGACCTGGTGGTTGGATCCCCCAATAGGCACGAACCGGTTCGATATTACTCCAATGGTCCCGAAACGTCCAACGGTTCGATCCGATAAATAACGATAACGATAACTTAATTTAAAATTTAAATAATTTTAAATTTAAAATTTTAATTAAATAAAATTTCTATAAAAAGATAAGAGTCAACCCGCAACCCGCAACCCACGGACACGAGCCCGAGCCTAGCCCAGCTGGTTAGTCCGACGGGTGAGCAGAGACAGTGCGCGCGCGCACGTGTGGTTGTGATGGACCCGAACCCACACTTGGGTAGGTCCTTCTTTATCCACAAAACTTGGTACCCCTTAGGGTCCAAACCCAAATTCCAACTTGAGTCTTATATGCTTCTTAACATTTCATCTTCCAAGCAATGTGGGATTGGGTCGAGTTACCAACCTTTTGCCAACTTCAATAGCACACTTTTGGAGTCAATTTCTCATTCACTTATTAATGATTTTTAATGCCACAAATTTCATGATTACTCTACTCGTGGAGATAAACCAATTAGAACTTGAAATCATCTAAAAAGATTAATCCAATTCAAAGTTGTTTAGCTCCAAAGTTAACTAAAAATCATGTTCTAACTTATATTCACTTTTTTCCAATAATCCCCCACATGAATGAAATTTAAAGGAAAAGAAATGCAAGAAGATGCAGACAGAGAGAAAGTTTAAAAAATAAAATTTTTTTGCATAAGATATGTAGCTTTTGGTTTTGAACACTCCCTTGTGAAAAACTATCAAATTTACTAGTTAATCAATAGACGCGATGCCTTGCACTGTTTAGCTGTTTGTGTAAGCCAAGATAATAAAGTTCACACAGAATTTTTCTAATTACAGCTTAGTTCTCACAGTTATGCCCATTTTGGCCCTGAAAAAATTCTAATTTCATAAGTGTTATTAGATAATGTAGCCTTAGCATCTTTTCACTCGTATATATGATTTTTATTAAGGGTATCCTGTTATACCCACTTAAATTTCAAGGTATAAAAATCATTAAAAGCATAACTTTACCTAAAAACATTACAAGTATCACTATACTGTCACATGAATGAGTAAGAGATTTTATCTCCATAGTGATGACACTGAGTAACAACACAATTCGATTATCCCTTTAAACCTAGATCTTGGAATCTCCAGTCAGCTAGGTTAGGTTGCCATTGAGGCCACTCTTAATTCATAGACTTTAATCACATTCCCCTCGATAAATGACTAACTTGCTCTCCGTTTAAACCTTTAGTTATTGGATCTGCTATATTGTCTTTAGACTTTATATATTCGATGAAAATTATTTCAATTGAGAGCAAATATTTCACGGTATTGTGTCTGCGATGTATATGTCGAAACTTACCGTTATATATATTATTATGTGCCTTAGCCATTGCTGATTGATTGTTGCAATGTATATAAATGGTTGGCACAAGTTTATGCCACATTGAGATGTCTCCTAAAAATTGGCGAAGCCATTCAACTTTCTCTTAAACTTTGTCTAAAGTTATAAACTTAGACTCCATTGTGGACCTTACTATATATGTCTGTTTAGATGATTTTCATAGCACAGCTGCACCACCCAAAGTGAATAAGTATCCACCTGTGGATTTAGAGTCATTAGTATCAAATATTCAATTTACATCATTGTACCCTTCCAGTACAGCTGGATATCTGGTGTAGTACAATCCATAGTTTTGGGTATATCTCAAAATCTTAGAACGCTTATGATTGACTACCAATGGTCAGTTCCATGGTTACTAGTATACCTGCTCAATTTGCTCACAATATATGTCAAATCGGGTCTTGTACAATTCATCAAGTACATGAGACTCCCAATAATATGGGAATATTCCAATTGCGACATGCATTTATCTGTATTCTTGGACAAATGTAAATTTATATGTACAGGTGTCCTTGCAATGCGGGTATCACTCCTATCAAACTTCTCAAGAATTTTTCCAACATAATAAGACTGAGATAAGACATATCTATGTGATATTTTAGTAATTTTCATTCTTAATATAATATCTGCTATTCACATATCTTTCATGTCAAACCTCTTGTTCAACATGCTCTTGGTAGTTTTAATTATAGAATTATTACTACTCAAGATTAGTATGTCATCAACATACAAACAAACAATGGTATAACATTTATCAGTGTCTTTCACGTAAACACATTTGGCACACTCATTTATTTTGAAACCATTTAATAGCATTATACTGTTAAATTTTTTATACCATTGTTTATGTGCTTGTTTTAACCCATAAAAAGACTTAACAAACTTACATACCTTCATCTCTTATCCTGGAGCTATAAAATCCTCTGATTGTTCTATATAGATTTTTTCATTTAAAACTCCATTTAAGAAGGCTGTCTTAATATCCATTTGATATATTTTCAGATCAAACAATGATGCAATAGAAATCAACATCCTAATAGAAGTCATTCTGGTTACAGACGAATAGGTATCAAAGTAGTCCACTCATTCAATTTGTCTATATCCCTTAATTATAAGCCTCGCCTTGTATTTCTAATTAATCCATTTGCTCTCATTTTTCTCTTGAATATCCATTTATATCCAACAGGTTTGCAACCAGAGGAAAGGTCCACCAGTTTTCAAGTATAATTTTGAAAGATAAATTCAATTTTACTATTGATTGCCTCTTTCCACAGAGGTGCATCCAAGAAGGACATTGCAGTCTTAAAAGTTTTACGCTCATTTTTTAATAAAAATGTTAGAAAATTCAAATCAAAGGATTTGAATGTTCTAGCTCATTTACTACGTTTAGGTTCATCATCCTCTCTCAATTATTGACCTCCATCTTCTACTTGACTACTGCCTACTATAGTGTCATGAGTTTTTTTAAGAGAACTTATCTCTTGTGTAGATTTGCACGAAAATATATGTTCAAAAAACGATACATTTCTAGATTCAATAACCGTGTTTACTTGAATCGCAAGATTATCACTTCTGTGTACTAGAAATCGATATGTGCTACAGTTATTTGCATATTCAATAAATATACAATCAACAGTTTTTTATCTTATTTTGATCATTTTAGGATCTAGAACCACTACCTTAGCTAAACACCTCGACACTCTTAAGAATTTATAAGAAGGTTTTCGACTATTCTATAATTCATACGAAGTCTTGTTCGTTTTCTTGTGGGATATTTTGTTAAGAATGTAATTGGCATAAAGTATTGCTTCTTTCCACAAGTTCTGAGATAACCTAGAACTAATGAGTAAAGCATTTATCATTTCCTTCAAAGTCCTATTTTTTCATTCAGCAACTCCGTTTTGCGGTGGAGTATAGGGAATTATGGTTTGATGGATAATTTCATGCTGTGAACAGAATTCACCGAAAGAAAATTCATATTCACATCTCTTATCACTTCTTAAGGCTTTAATCTTTCTGCTAAGTTGGTTCTCAACCTCTATTTTATACAAAATAAAACTTTTTAAGGTTTTATTTTTGCTTCTTAGCAAATACGCACAACAGTACTTAGTACAATCATCTATAAAAGTGATAAAATACTTTTTGCCTTCTAGTGTCTAAACAAATTTTAAATTACATATATCATTATGGATTAAATTAAGAGACTCGGTACTTATTTTCACTTATTGAAAATGCGCTTTAGATAATTTAGTTTCTACACAAATTTCACATTTATGATTTGAGTCAATATCAAATTTAGGTAAATAATCCATGTTAATTAATCTGTACAAAGATTCAAAATTAACATGCCCTAATCTACCATGTCACACATAAAAAAGCTCAAGCATATAAGCAGAAGATGTAGTATTAATAATCTTAGGAACAATAGTCAGTACATTCAATTTGAATAAGGTGTCTGACAAGTACCCCTTCTCCACGTACATTCCCTATTTACTAAGTACAAACTTGTTAGACACAAAGACCAGCTTAAAACCATTTTTGCTCAACAAAGATCATAACACTAGATTTTTGCATATCTCTGGCACATGCAGGACATTGTTCACCATCAGCTCTCTGCCTGAGGTCATTTTCAGCACAACCTTCCTTTGTCTTTCCACTTTAGCAGTAGAAGAGTTCCTCATGAAAAGTTGCTCTCCACTTGTTACTGCTTGATAAGTGGTGAACATCTTCTTATATGCACCAATATGTTAGGTTGTACCGGTATCCACCCACCACTTCTTGGGATTAAATCCAACCAAGTTGACCTTGGACACCACAGCTGTCAGATTCATCCCAGACACATCAGAAGATAGATTCTCTATTTCAGTAATGTTGGCTTGAGCATGCTTCTGCCACTTAAAGGCATTTCCTTGGTCTTTGCAGCTTCGGCAGTCCTTAGCTCGGTGGCCTGGCTTGTCACACATGAAGCACATTCCCTTGAACTTCTTAGAATTATCACTCTTGACCTTTTGGTTGTGATTTTTTCGCTTCTTCTCATTCTGGGCTTGTTCCACCACATTGGCCTTCTCCTTAAACTAAAACTCCTAAAATTCTTTTCTTTTAGCATAGCGGTTATCCTCCTCGATCCCGAGCCTCACAATCAGGTCTTCAAACTTCATTTTCTTGTGCTTGTACTTTAGATAATCCTTAAAATCCCATAAGGATGGTGGCAGCTTTTTAATAATAGCAGCCACTTGAAAGAACTCACTCAGATTCACGCCCTCGGCATGAATCTCATGCATGATTAGTTAAAACTTGTGGACCTGGCTAATGACGATTTTGGAATCTACCATTAAAAACTTGAGGAATCTATCAACAAAGAATTTCTTCATGTCGGCATCTTCTGTCTTGTATTTCTTGTCCAGGGGTTTCCACAACTCCTTAGTCGTCTTCAGCAGACTGTACACGTTATATAATGTGTTGTCCAAATCATTCAGGATATAGTTGCGACATAAAAAGTCAGCATGTTTCTATGCGTCAACTGTAGCCACAACTTTCCTGTCACCCTTGTTGTCCGACAACGAAGAAGCATCCTCTTGGAGAAACCGTGCCAAATTCAGCGTCGTGAGGTAGAATAACATTTTTGCTGTTGCATTTTGAAGTCAGTCCTGTAACACCCCGGTACATACCTTAGTTGTAACAACCTGATTTATAACGACTAGTGTAACGATCCAACCCAAACCTTAGCATTAGCGATGGTTAGTTGACAAAATCTTAGGTCGCTAGAAGGATGGTAACCCTAACTCAATCCGAAAATCCTAATTCGTTTTGAAAATCCTAAAGAGATCAAATGCTCAGAGGCAAAACTCTAATCCTCAGAGAAGAGGATTAGAGTAAAATGACCATTTTGCTCATAGTACAGCAAAAAGTTTTGAAAATTTAAAATTTGATCCATGAATATCCTAAATCAGATATTTAAATACAATTAAGTAATAAAAGACAAAATAACATCAAAAAAATGACAAAAAAGCTCTTAGTGGCAGGCCACATTGGAATTTGTGCCTAAAAAGTGACTTTTTGTCTTTTTAAGCCCAAAAATGAGAAAAAGTTATATAAATTAAACATTATTATGACTCGAGACTTTTTATACAAGTAATATACATACTAATATAATATTATAGGTCAACAAAAGTAAATAGATTATTATTTAAAATTTCTACAAAATAAATAAGTTAAAAAGTCAATTTTAATCAAATTAGCTTAATTTAACTTAAAAGCCTAAACCTATTTAATTAATTGTTATAAAAATTATGATAAATCATGAGAAGACTAAATTAATTAATATAATAGATTTTAGTAGGTTAAGTTACCAAAAAAATACACAAAATTAATATTTTATACATTTTTTTGCACAAAATGGTACCCAAACAAAATTGATTTTTGTGATTTTTGTGTCCAGACCTATATTTTTGAGTTTTCTTTCATACAAAATTGATTTGAAATTATTTCGTTGAGTAGAACTCCAGATATGTCCTTTTTTTCAAAGAGTATTAGATCTCAATCACTCTGAATTAAAGACCTACAAACCCTAAGTTAGAGTGAGAAAACATGAAACTTGTAGCAGACATATTTATCTTCTTGTCCAGCAAATATTAGCCAAAAATATGAAATCTTGATAGGTAAAAGACCTTTCCAATGTCACTATTAAGATTCAGTGACTGACAGACCTCTCTGTCACACATTTGTGTGAGACAAGAAACCTCACTTTTTAGAAGTCAAATCCAAAAGTGGTAAACATGAAACATGTAACTAACATATTAACCTAAATACTGAGCAAAAATTAGGCCGAAATACCCTCGTATGATACCCGAAAGATTTTGAGTATTTTATGTTAAAAGCACATTCTACAGACCCTTTTTAGACTGACTGAACCCTTTTTATAAATTGGCCAAAATCTCAAACTCTTTCTAAACAACTTGTCCTAACACAAAACATGAAACTTGTAGGGGATACCTTAAACTAACACCTCACAAAATAGAAGACCTATATCCCTTGAATTGAGGCCCAAAACAGTGGCCCAAATTTTGTGTTTTTCTCTGTAAAATGCTGAACGATTTTTATTTATATAAAATAAATGACCCCCGTGCCCCAGGACTTTAGTGATAAACATAAAAGTTATAGGGAATATTTTTATCTAATAGGTGTTAAAATATCAGAAATTAAATTTATGTCTAGGTACTTAAGAGCACTGGCGCAACTATAAAACTAGCAATTAAACTTTTACCTAAAATTAGCTAAGTGTTCGAATGACGTGCTACTTATAGAACTTGAGTGTGTGAATCTTTTATGAACTTTTTAAGTAATTAGTAAATGAAAATGATGCATTTAATTAAATGAACTTATGCCAATGATTCGATTTTATGTTGCATAAATTATGCTTATATTTCGCATGTTTGTACTTGAGGTTTTAACAAGTTGTACCTTGTGCTATACCATATGTTATGCTATTATCAATTGTGCACATGAAGCATATTGCACATCATGAGCATTCCTACATTTACATATTGAGTTATCGGAGTTCTTTCCGTATCTATCGTGGTGGATTGGGTTATATTAAAATTATTCTTTTCTCGACTCCTAGTCTAGGGCGTCCATAATAGCCATTTTTGTAACTATTTTGGGATATATCCCTTCTGAGCACCCTGGGTGTATCCCCGGTGTTCTAAATAAAAGATTTTTTATTTATGAATACTGTTGGGTACCATGGGTTCATCACTATCCTTTTAATTTTGATAATTTAAATTTTGGGTTGGTACCATGCGAGCATCCTAGTTTTAATGTGGGTAACCTTTTAAAATTCCATCACGACAATGGCAATAAGTTCCTGAGGTGGCAATAACATAAAATCCCATCACGGCAATGACAATAAGTCTATGAGGTGGCAATAACATAAAGTCCCATCACGACAATGGTAATAAGCCCCTGAGGTGGAAGTAATAAATCTATACAAGTAATCGAAATAAGTCCTAAAGTGGGACTTCTATTTTTTATTTCTGGATACAAGTTGGGTTGGGCATCTGCATTGCATTCATCTAAATCACGCGCTTGCACAATTGTTCTTATATATGCTTATCCTGTTGAAAATGTTAAATTGTCTGTCTCTTTTGCCTAAAATTGTAATGGGTATTACACGATATGTATTGTAGGATATTTTATTGTGAGTTTGTTAGACGGTTTAGAAAATTTGCTTCTGGGCTTTGGCTCATGGCATTCGTGTCACGGGTGAGTATGATGAGTTCTTTGAGAAAGTCACCCCCGAAGAAGAAAACAGAATTGATGAACAGGGTGAGTGACAAGAGCCAGCGAACCCTGACAATGCTAGTTGAAGAATTAAGTTTTTTATCTTTTGTTCTTTTTGTCCAGTATCCACGGGAGTACTATAATTTTTGTTAAATTTTCTTGTGAAACTATAATCTTTTGTACTTATGAACAGTTCAGAACTCTTAATGATGTAATATTTATGTTATCTAAATATGAATGAATTGTTAGAATATTTTTCTTATTTATACTTATGTATGTCCCGACGTGTCCGGAGGACGGGGCGTCATAATCCCGTTAAACTTTTTCAGTTTCTCCTCATGATTCACAGGAACTGTAGTCAAAATCGGGGCTAAAACAGAGGCCACCACAAGGGCAGAAGCAGCAAGGGTGGGGGTCATTCTATTGTTGATTTCAGTTGCCATAACTGCAAAAGTCGAATCAACACAGAAATAGAATCCAATATCATGTTTACAAAACCTAAAAACAGTTAATTAAATATTGTATCACAGGATCAATAAATCAATAACCAGTAAATTAAAGTACAGCAACAATACTTTAAAAACAAAACACAGATAGGCAGGATATAATTAAATACAGATATAATTTGTAGAACAAAAATGAACACAGGTTTCTGTAAAACTTTTTTATAAACAGAAAGGAAAATAAGAACAGTCTTACAGAACGAATGTAGGAGTTTGAGATCGAGTCCAGCGTTGAACGATGTCTCATTCAGAGAGAATACATCCTCACCTCGATGCTTGCGATGGAATGGATATCTACCTCCTGAATAAAATGATCCCCATGTACATAGAGGAAGTACGGCGATCTGCACACTCAGCGAACCTTATTGTGCAGAACTTTCTCTCGGAAACAGTGAAGAATATGTAGAATGTCGTGGAGGAATGAGGGGCTTAGAAATTCGATAGAGAAAACGGGTGCTGGATGTAATGCCTCAACTGCATAATAATAAAACCCCACGATATAAAAAGTAAAGAGAATTGCGTTAAGGGCTCTCAAAATAAACCGGGTCAAAAGATAATTCGAAACTAAGCCTTATTTGAAATTAAAACCAACACCTTTCATTTTTTTCCTCAAATGATAGAAGTAAAAAAATTGATTTTCTCGTAAAATAAACTTTCAAGTAGGCTAATATATGCCCCAATGGATACCCGCAAGATATCAAACAAACTCTCTTTTAAAATCGAAGTTCTTAAGAATTTCGCCCAGCGGAGACCGCTCAAGCGGACCTACCACCGTTCGAGCAGTGGGCTACCCGAGAGCCACCAAGGTTAAAAACCTGAGAATTTTCTAAGTGTTGAAAAAACAAAAAAGTCTTCCATACATTGAGTATAGTTTTAAGTAGGCAAACATATGGAGTAAAATGAATTATTTAACATTGAAATAACCTCCAACCTTATAACAACTTGAAAACCAACTTTTTGACCCATAGAGATTCATACGAGAATCGAGAAAACCAACCTGAATAAGAACCCGACGATCTCACATGCATACAAGTCATGAATCCATGGCCTTAGAACTTTACAAAACAAATTTCCACCGGATCAAATACATCCTTCTGAGGGATTAAGGATTACAATTACCATAATCAAAATCTCCAAAGATTCAACTAAAGGAATACATATAATTTCCTCAAGACAAAATGACTCGACAAGGTCCCAACCTTGGGTCCACCTAACTCGACGCCTTGCCTTCCGTAACACCTGAAATTGTTTGCACAACATGAGCTGAGACTTGTAGAAAATAGACTAAAGATGAACAAATACATAACATGTGATGATGGTTATGTAGAATGCAACACGTAATTTTCTCAAAGAAGTACCAAGTTTGTTTTCAAATTAAACACCATTCACATAACCGATTTTCTATTTTATGAAATCAACTCCGTTTAGTCCTTTATTTCCTTATCATAACAACCATTTCTAGTTCTCGATTAACTGCACTCTCGCACACATCCACACACACACGCACACACATGTGCTTCTTTCAACTCTTTCTAAATCCAAACAAATTCATAGTTTAAGTTTTTAAGAACCGATGTAAGATGAGTCTATAAACCCATGCATGGCCACTACCGACCGGGTCTCAAGAGGCCCGCCAAGTCATAGGTGTGTTCTATAACCTGCCACAACCAATAGCTATTCCCAGTTCGCCAGTAGGTAGGCAGCATACCTAAATGTCTATTCCCGGTTATTAGCTGAAGGCCACAGTACCCAATCTGCGCACTTTTTTGATCTTTCATCGAGGAGCTGCTCGAGCCCAAATTATGATCCAAAGATCTAAATCGGTTCATTCATTTTATGATTTTCAAAATTCTACACATAAGTCCAACTCAACATGGTTGCTCTCGTCAAACCCAACACGATCAAAATCATTCACCTTACAACCCTTACAAGTCCAACCATTAGACCCGGCTCCTCTCGTCAGGACCCACTCCACGTATGGAGTTAAAATCACTCAATATTTTTTAATATTCACACAATTCACATGTTCAAATAAAAAGGTTTATAAATCTCCAAATTAACATCTCATATCATGGATATTCATCAATTTAAAGGAATTGTTCAAAATTTTCACCCGTAGCTCATGTATTCTCATATGTTATATAAGTTTATAAAAGTTTACATACAAGTAGGTCAACCTACTCCAAATTGTCCAAAGATTTAATCAATTTCCTTATTCGAACCCAACAACTCTAAAACTCTCAATTTTCATGGTTTTAATTCAAATCGAACCCTATCAACGCCTTCCAACGGTAGTGTTAAGATAGATCTACCACAAATTATACAAAAGTTCAAGATCCAACATTGTTTAACTTCAAACCAAAACCTAGAGTTTTAAAAACACAAGTTTTTCATACTTTTAAGTAAACCCAACGAAAATACAACTCATATACATACATCGATCAAAATTAGTCTTTGATCTTATCTCTTGGATGCTAAATCCACAAGAATTAAGGCTCTAGCATCTCCAAGGACGAAAATCACCCACCGAACGACAAAACGAAAGCTCCCAACGTGAAGTTTCAACTCCCGACGGCGTATACTCAAGAGGGGAGCAAGATGAATCAACCAAAGAGAGAGAAAGACGGCTCAAGGAATCACCAAAGAGGGTTCTAGGGTTTCCCTTTAGGTTTTGGAGAGAGAAGGAGAAGATAGAAATGAAAAAAAAGCTCGAAAACGCAAAATTTAAAATCTGTTCCGCTGACAGTTCGCTCGAGCGGACAGGGGTTTGCTCGAGCGGTCCCCACTTACACGAATTCTCTGCCACTAGTCCGCTCGAGCAGACATAGGACCGCTCGAGCGGTCAGTGCTGATTTGGAACCTGAACTAAAGATGTATAGAAGCCTCAAATCATAAGTCATACACCTCACAACAGTTGTTCTCGTGCACTACCCAGCACCCAATTATCATCAACAACCATTACCAAGATCAAATTTCAATTATTTCTCAAAGAAAAATGCTTTTCCACATCCCACCGAAAGTCTAGTGACGAGTTTTAATTAACTCTAAAAAAAAGACCAGGTTCTTACAACCTCTCCCACTTAGAAAATTTTGTTCCCGAAATTTAACACTAGAACTTGATTCAATTGACTTGTCATCAACCACTCTTAATCTCTCCAAGAATGATGTCGCACGATACAAACATGTTTTCGAAGGATAAACATCCCTATCGATTCCCTCCGTAAAAAAGGTCTCATCACCGAGGCACCAAAACACAACTCACACCGGATACAACCAACTCATGCATTCAAACGGCTAACACGGAACCAATCTACAACTGAAACTGGTGTCAAAAGCTCCCCACTTTTGTACGTAAGGACTATGATCCTTGTTTGAATTGTCACAAACTAACTCATCCCCATATCAAAACGCACACCGAGGACTATTCCCGTAAGCCCAACACACTTTGTCAAACTCTAACATTACTCACAAGAATTCACACGTATGTCTGAAACGCTATCACTAAAGCTAAAAAAATGCTCACTCCCAAGCAGAGACAACCAACAAGTGGTTCTAGGGAAAGGAGCTTACTCAAATTATCGAAAACTCCAAAGAACACATTTTCTCCTCATGATTGACCAACTGTCTATCTACACCTTCACCCTTCACCAACCCTCGACCAGCTCCTCAACTCACAAATCATAACTCCCATCTCGCGAAAACACCAGGTATCACATCATCATCAAGGCCAAAATTTCACACAATTGAGATTATCGCCTGGGTATCCTAGCCATTAAGATCAGTATGGTCACACAAACTCATTGAGTCGCTTGGGCCAACCACACCTTATGGACGAAGCATTCCACATGTACATATTTATTTATACAAATCCAACCACATCACCCATTACATTATTATGCACATACGTATTCCCACGTTTCGCAATCAAACCTCTGACCCTCAATCGATCATCCCGCCTCTAATCAACCGCAACTAATCCCATTCGGCCTTAACCCACACTTAACACATACGTTTATCCCTCGTATTCACGACATTGCACACTAAGTCTATTATTAATCTCTTAGTAGTTATCAACTGCACCATTTGTCAATACATGCATACATACCTGTGTCCTTCTATTTACATCCGTACCACACGTACAACCACCGTGCAATAACTCTCTATTTAGATGACAACAACTCATGACCTGAAAACTCTCATCAACACCACTTAACCCATTCACGACCAAGCGTAATGGAGCCACAAAACTCGATTCGCATACCATTACTTTACTCTCCCAATGTTCGTACTCATACACTTACTCCTTTAATGTACCGACACTGAGCTGCCACGCGACATCATTGAAACCAACGGAATCACAACCTCTCTCAACTTCTCATCAGTCGAACCTAAGCATACTTACGAGAGAATTCTTTCTTCATACAGACAAGATCTTTCAGATCCAAACCTGACAAACGTGTTGGCCCAAAAGGCCATACTTACGAAGGCCTTTCAAATATCAAGTTCTTTGCGACTCGTATCTTTGCCGCATTCTCTTAATAACCTCAACTCGATTGCTTATAACTTATATTGCACCACGAGTGAGCAACTGACCACCAACTCTGAAAAAACTGAGTAGTTTAGAACGCCAAGTAGAACGCAATTCAAGACTCAAAAAATTTATCAAAAACTCACCATGCGAATAATCTGGTCACCAAAACCTCATCAAGGATCTTACTCTGACAAGAGCTAAGTATGCCTACATTCTCATACAAACTAGAACATACATTATATAACTTTCAACTAACCTTTGCAGACATAGGTTCTACATCTCAACACTAACCCCTCTGTTAGGAAAGAATAGGCATTCCAAGCTCATCAATACTGTTACCTCAAGGGACAATCCGAACACTCATACTCGCACAGTAGAGCAAACAATTCTTCTTCGAGAGGCTACAAGGAATCCATCCTACACTTATACGATCACCAGGGTACAGATTCACCTGGCACAACCAAAAGGAACACAACAAGGGTACAAGATCCATAGAGGTTTTCTCCTCCTCAGAAATAGTCAAATTTCGAGTCAATCAAAGATCCCGACATTCACACCTAGCAAAGATAAAATAACTCACTCCTGATAATCATCTACAAAGTAGTCCTCTCTGCCTAGAGAAACTAAGAGATCAATCGGAGACTTCTACTCACATACATCGTATACCATTAACTTCACTGTACCCCAAATGATGCGTCTCGCAAGCCCACAAGCTCAGCCCCAGCTATGCACCTAGACATGACACTACCAGTTCACACTACATCGAGGCCTTGCTTCACAAGCTTGCACTACACTAACTGGGCTTCCTGCAGGTAAACACAGTCATGCTACAGTTTCGAGTTTAGGAATGACAATATATATATAGTTTGGATCTAATGGTTCTCATCTGCTAACCCTAGGCCACTCATGCCACCACGGTACATTGCTCACCCTTATTACTCCATGCTTCACCCCACCCCTAAGGGTAAGACGATACATCCACATCTATGCCTTAGATCAGGACACAAACCGTCACTATCCCTTCAAGAGACATCACACCCACACTGTCACTAGACATTGTTTCCGAGCACAACCTCCTAACCGTAATGATGAAGACCAAACTCACAAACCCTAAGCAAAAGGAAAGAAAAGATGATATGAATAAAGGTACCTTGGGTGATGAACGGACTAGCTGTGGTGCCTGGCACAATGGGTTCCCCTAAAGCACTGGACTCTGCGAGGATACACATTTATCCGTACGAAGCTAGTCCTGGGTGTGCTTCTAAAGCACTCTGAACACCTCCTCCCCAAGGATAGTTCCGACGAAGGTGACCCACCCGGCCACATAGGAAACAAGAATGATTTTGTTGCCGTCCCTTCAGTGGGCAATCCCTAACACAATGCCCCGGCTATTTGCAAAAGAAGCAAAACATCTCTTGACGCTCTAAACGTCTCGATAGGGCAACGGAAGACGTCTGTGCCGAAAGTGACTACTGCTGAGGTACCATGGGATAAAAACTAGAACCACCAGATTTTTGCTTCCTCAATTGGCGCCCACCAATTTGCGCCCTCGTGCCTCCTAGCTGTGACTTCCTCTCCCTGATCTTACGGCTCTCAGCCAGCACTGTATCAACTCTGATGGCGGCCTCTACTAGCTCCGTGTAGACTCGAGTCCCAAGAACTGCAACCCTGTCCTTGATGGAGGGTTGAAGGCCCCATTCGAACTGCTCGGTGCGTAACTCTTTAGTTGCCACTATCTCTGGTGCAAACTGTGATAAATTTGCAAACCTGGTCTCGTATTGGATCACTACCATGTTCCCTTGGATGAGGGAGAGAAACTCCTCCTAGTGGGTGGCCCTTAAGGATCCTGGAAAGTATTTCCTCTGCAAAACTCCAGTGAAAGCGGCCCATGTACCCTCCACGGTCGTCTTGGCAAACTTTCACCAATCCTGCACGTCTTTCCGAAGTTAGAACACCGCAAGTCTTATCCTTAGTTCATCTTCCTTAATTCCCAAGGTATCAAATATCGAGTGATCACTTCCAACTACTCAGTAACAGCCTTAGGATCAGACTCCCCAGAAAAGGTTGGGAGATCCATCCATTAAAACTCTCTCATCATCTCCACTGCTCTCGATTCGGGAGCTCTTGCTCCTTCCCTAGCCACCTCTACTAAAGCTCGCACTATCGTAAGCATCTTCCATATGACATTAACGCCGCCTGCCTACTCTTGCGGGGCATGCCTATCCCTTTCTTCAGGAACTCGGGCAAAAGCACAGCTTCGGCCTTGACCTCAGCCTCTATCTCTTCTCTGTAACATCGCTTTCTATAAGGAAGGATAAAGAGAGGCATTAACACAAAAGGGACTAAACTACCCCATCTTTCACCAATAACGTTATCTTTGATCAAATTCTCACTTAACATGTATAATCATATCCACACATCTCACGTAATGAGGAGGACTAATAGGAATGACATATCAATTCGGGTGACTCGTTTAGATTTCATGTTAGAATGGATGTCGGCCAAACGCCCTTTTAACTCAAACTCCACACAAGACACATCATCCTAGGAATCCAACCTCCATGCTCAAGTACCACATGGCATGCAAACATCAATTCATTTCAAAGATGTATCATACAATCACACTAGAACATGAATGACACACATCAATGCAAACTCTCGCGCAATGGATCAACTATTTCCACGGCTCTTAGGTATTCGAACTTAAAACTCTGATACCAATCTGTAGCGCCCCGACTTCATAACAATAAAGCCCACGATATAAAAAGTAAAGAGAATCGCATTAAGGGCTCTTAAAACAAACCGAGTCAAAAGATAATTCAAAACTAAGCCTTGTTTGAAATTAAAACTAACACCTTTCATTTTTTCCTTAAATGATAGAAGTAAAGAAATCGATTTTTCTCGTAAATTAAACTTTTAAGTTGGCTTATATATACCCAACGGATATTCGCAAGATACCAAACAAACTCTCTTTTTTAACCAAAGTTCTCAAGAATTTACCCAGCAGAGACCACTCGAGTGGTGGGCTACCCGAGAGCCACCAAGGCTAAAAACTTGAGAATTTTTTAAGTGTTGAAAAAACACAAAAATCTTCATTCTTTTGAACATAATTTTAAGTAGGAAAATATATGGAGTAAAACGAATCATTTAACATTGAAATAACTTCCAACCTCACAACAACTTGAAAACTAACTTTTTGACCCATAGAGATTCATATGAGAATCAAGAAAACCAACCCGAATAAGAAGCTAACGATCTCACACGCATACAAGTCATGAATCCATGGTTTTAGCACCTTACAAAAAAAATTGCAATAGGATCAAATACATACTTCTAAGCTATTAAGGATCATAATTACTACAGTCAAAATCTCCAAAGATACAACTAAAGGACTACATATAATTTTCTCAAGACAAAATGACCCGACAAGGTCCCAACCTTGGGTCCACCTAACACGGCGCCTTGCCTTCCGTAATACCTGAAATTATTTGCACAACATGAGCTGAAGCTCGTAGAAAATAAACTAAAGATGAACAAACGCATGACATGCGAGAATGGTTATGTGAAATGTAACACGTAGTTTTCTCAAAAAAGTACCAAGTTTGTTTCCAAATCAAACACCATTCACATAACCGATTTTTCATTTTATGAAACCAACTCCATTTAGTCCTTCATTTTCTTATCATAACATCCATTTCTAGTTCTCGATTAATCGCACCCACGCACACACACACGTGCGTCTTTCAACTCTTTCCAAATCCAAATAAATTCATGGTTTAATTTTTTAAGAACCGATGTCGAACGAGTCTATAGACCCATGCATGGCCACTACTGATCGGGTCTTAAAAGGCCCGCTAAGTGACAGATGCGTTCTATAACCCGCCACAACCAACAAATATTCTTAGTTTTCCAGCCAGTGGGGTAGCGTACCTAAACGTCTTTTCCTGGTTACTAGCTGGAGGCCAAAGTGCCCAATCTGCACAGTTTTTCAGTCTTTCATCGAAAAGCTGCTCGAGCCCAAATTATGATCCAATGATCTAAATCAGTTCATTCATTTTATGGTTTATAAAATTCCACACACAAGTCTAACTCAACATAATTGCTCTTGTCAAACCCAACACGATCAAAATTATTCACCTTACAACCCTTACGAGGCCAACCATTAGACCCGACTCCTCTCGTTAGTACCCAATTCACACGTGGAGTTAAAATCACTCAATATTTTTTTAATATTCTCATAATTCATATGTTCGAATAAAAAGGTTCATAAATTCTCAAATTAACATCTCATATAATGGATATTCATTAATTTAGAGGATTTGTTCAAATTCTCATTCGTAGCTCATGTATTCTCATGCGTCATATAAGTTTATGAAAATTTACATTCAAGTAGGTCAACTTACCCTAATTTGTCTAAAGATTTAATCAATTTCCTCATTCAAACCCAACAACTCCAAAAACTCTCAATTTCCATGGTTTTATTTCAAATCAAACCCTATCAATGCCTTCCAACAATAGTGTTAAGATAGATCTACCAAAAATTACACAAAAGTTCAAGATCCAACATTGTTTAACTTCAAACCCAAATCTAGAGTTTCAAAAACACAAGTTTTTCATACTTTTAAGTAAACCCAATAAAAATACAACTCATATACATACATTGATCAAGATTAGTTTTTGATCTTACCTATTGGATGCTAAATCCACAAGAATCAAGGTTCTAGCACGTCCAAGGACGGAAATCACCCTCTAAATGGTGAAACGAAAGCTCCCAACGTGAAGTTCTAACTCCCAACGACGTATACTCGAAAGGGGAGCAAAAGGAATCAACCAAAGAGAGAGGAAGAGGGCTCAAGGAACCACTAAAGAGGGTTCTAGGGTTTTCCTTTAGATTTTAGAGAGAGAGAGAGAGATATGAAGAAGATAGAAATGAAGAAAAAGCTCCAAAATGCAAAATCTAAAGTCTGTTCCATTGGTAGTTCGCTCGAGCGAACAGGGGTCCGCTCGAGTGGTCCCCTCTTACACAAACTTTCTGCCACAAGTTAGCTCGAGTGGACATAGGACAGCTCGAGCGGTCAGTATTGAGTTGGAACTCGAACTAAAGATGTATAAAAACCTCAAATCATAAGCTAAACACCTCACAACAATTGTTCTTGTGCACTACCCAGCACCCAATTATCATCAACAACCATTACCAAGATCAAATTTTAATTATTTCTCAAAGAAAAATACTTTTTCACTTCCCACCGAAAGTCTAGTGACGAGTTTTAATTAACCTTAAAAAAAAGACCGGGTTCTTACACTGGAGCAGCCTATTTATAGGCATGAAGACTGCATGAAGGGTGACTGTTCGGACTAATCCGAACCAATGCGATACCGATTCGGTCTGGCGGTTGGACCACCTAACATACGTGAACCAGTTCGATATTACTGCAACGACCCCAAACCCTCCAACAGTTTGGTCAGGTAAATAACGGTAACGATAACGGTAACTAAATTTAAAATTTAAATAATTTTAAATTTTAAATTTTAATTAAATAAATTTTCTATAAAAAGATGAGGGTCGACCAGCAACCCTGGCCGGCCTGACCGGTCGGTCAATCGAACGAGCAGGAGGCGACGGCACGGGCGTGTATGGTTGAGCTGGACCCGAATCTACACTTGGGTAGGTCCTCTCTTATTTGCAAAACTTGGTACCCCTTTAGGGTCTAAAACCAAATTCCAACTTGAATCTTATATGCTTCTTAACATTTTATCTCCCAAACAATGTGAGATTGGGTTAAGTTACCAACCTTTTGCCAAGTTTAATGGCACACTTTTTGAGTCAATTTCTCATTCACCTATTAATAATTTTGAATACCACAAAATCCATAATTACTATACTCATAGAGATAAACCAATTAGAATTTAGAATCATCTAAAAAGATTAATTCAATCTAAAGATATTTAGCTCTAAAATTAGCTAAAATTCATGTTCTGACTTATTCAAAACCCACTTTTTTCAACATCATTTTAATTCTCTACAATAAAAATTGGAATTAGAGGTGAATAAGAATGAGAAAAAAAAAACATTTTTCCAAATTTACTAGCTTAAAATGATGCTACTTTGTGTTTGGGTACATAAAAAAAAAGTGCTATTCCACTCAATGGATTAGAAAAAAATATTAGCAGTAGAGAAAGGCAAAAACAGTTGGTATTCCATGCACATTTTTATGCACCTTTTTAATTTGGAGTCGGTATCGTGTCGTATCGTGTTCGTATTACGCCATGTCGAATTCATATCAGAAACCTTTTAATGCTAACACTACTCATTTAACTAAACGTGTTAATTATCATAATACCAACACTACATGCTTATAAACGAATTAATCTGTTTATAACTTGTTTAATATGTTTAACAACTTATTTAAACATAAGTTTACATTTTTAATTCTATTCATATTTTAATAATAAATCTAATAAGTAATAATAAATAAAAAACTCTCAACAATATGTTAAAAGTTTTTAAAATAGTTTGATTAACAAATAATATGGATCAATGCACGAAGAATTTCAAAATCCAAACATTTGATGAAAGAAATTTACAAAAAATTAAACGAGTTTGATGAATAATTTTTGAGTTTTGCAAACTCAACACTAATTCATCATGTTTATTAAATGCGTTATCAGATCATATCATTTTTAACTTCATATAGAAAAATAGTAGATCTCGATTCTTTAACTTCATGTATTGTTAAAGTAGTGTTAGCGTGTCTAAGGACGGCTCTACATACAAGTTAGGGCATTTCACCGAAGAAGCTAAAACTTTTAATTTTTGTATATGTACATACAAATTATGTATTTGTATTAATAATTTAAGCCCTTGAACACCTTGTTAAAAGATTTGAACACCCTATTAAAACACATGAACATTCAACTAAATGCTTAAACACTTTTGATAAATACTTAAATACTTAACAAAATAATTATATAAATTAAAAAATATATATTTCATAGCATTAACAACGAAATTATTATGCAATGATTTTAAAATATAAAAAGTTATTAGGAACAATTGTAAAACTACATCTAACTAGAAGTATTTTATGTGAAAATAATCTTGTTAATATATTAAATTTATTTTTTAAAATATAAAATATTTAAATTAACTGCCTATCAATTCAAAAAAATATTTTTAAAATTGTCACTAAATACCTCTTGTCAAAAATTTTCATTCTTATTTCTAATCAGTAATTGTGATTTTCAACCAATTATTAATTTCGCAATTATTGATTAGTAAATTAATAATTGCCAAATTAATAATTGATCCATAGATTGTGTTGAATGAAGTGGTGACGAGTAAATTGGTGGGCCCACTTGGGATTCTCAAAATATTTGTGGGAAGGAGGTACACAATTGAAAATTATTAGACGCTTCTCACCTATTATATAGATAATATTACGTAGTATTTTTAGTAAATAAATTATTATAATTTATATAATATAAATTATTTTTTATTTTTTAAACACTTAATAAAAATAAATTATTATATTTTTATTATAAAATTTATCGTTATTATATTAAATGAAAGTATTACGTAAACTTATGACATAAAAACTCAAAACCACCGAATAATTACTCATACTGTGGTTCTTTTGAAACTGATGGTTGCATGCATTACACGTGGCATTGGCGATAAGGGCTCATCACATTTAAATTAGCTCAAATCCAACAATTATTTTTTTGTTAAGTAGATTTGGAGTTTACTTAGGTTAAGTGAATATTTGGACTAAAAAGTTTAGTGGATTTTTTAAAAAAAATTTTTAATTTTTTTTTTTATATTTTAGTTTAAATGTTTTATTTTTTGGATTATTTATGATAAAAGGAATATAAAATTATGTCCATTCAAGTTAAATTTAATTTTTAACTCAAAATGAAAAAATTAGAATAAAAAGCCAAATCTGCTAAGTTAATTTTTTTTTTATCTATTTTAGATTTTGGTAAAAAAACTTAATTTTCTATTTTGTCATAATGAGAGAAAATTAGAAAAGTAAATTTCTTAAAAACTAAATTTTTTAGACATTCCAAACAAACGTATAAGTAATATTTTAAAAACTTAATAAAATATGCAAATTTAATTTATTTAGAATGTAATCCATAAAAGTAATAAATTTGAATTGAACCATTTTTCAGAATTTATTTTGGGATACATTTTATTAATAAATAGCATTTTTTAATTTTGTAGGTAAATGGTATTTTTGTTTAGCTTAAGCTTGCAGTTGGCTTGGTAAAAAGAGAATTTTTTTTTCCAAATCCATCTTTCAAGCCTTATTTGACCACTTGGTTTTAAGTTAAATTTTTATTTAAAATCGCTTTAAGCTAAATAAGTAAAAAGTTCGTATGGTGAACTATATGGATGATTTTAATTCAGAAGATAATAAGTTAAAAAATTATTATAATTTTTTAAAATTTAATGAAACTAAACCAAATTAAACCTTTATCTCAATCAATTGGGGTCGGTTAACGTAATTTATTTGGATTCATAGAGATCTAATAAGATTTTTTTGACATGCTAATTGTCAGCTACCTAATGCACAACTTTTCTTCTTTCTCTAGAATTAGGACCTGTTACATAACAGATAATACTTCAAACTCGACACAGGCAAAATTTTCTAAATTTTATTTTTACATAATATTATATTTAATATAGATCTTATTTGATAGATTTTGACGCGTATATTTTACAAATATAATTTTTATAAAAAAATGAATGTGTATAATGAATGTTATGATATTTTAAAAAAATATATTACTTTTTTTATGTAAAAATGCAAAAAGACTAAAAAGCTAAAAACCTTCAAATTTTCAAATAAGATTTTTTTTATTTTAAACCAAAAAATAAAAAGTCAAATTTTAAATCCTTGCCAAACGAAACCTTAATAAGAAAACTAATATTAATGGCTTCACGCTATGTTTTTAATAATGCACACTTCTAACGTCAACAAAAGACAAAAAAATGCTCTTTTAAAAAATGTTTAAGGGCCACTTTTAAAGATCCAATAAATAATTAGTTGAATCAATTTAGATATTGCCCAAAAACAATACTGAGAATTTAGGCTCCGTTTGTTTCGCTGGAGAATATTTTTATTAGAAAAGTATTTTAGTGAATAATATTTTCATAAAATTTATTTTTTAAAAAATATTTTTTAAGTGTTTGATTGCAACTTTAAAAATAATAATGTTGGTGAATGTAATAGTATTAAAATTTGTGGCAGTAGTGGCATTGGAAGCAATAGCGGCAGTGGTAGCGGTGATGCCCGGCTCTCAACCTTCGACGGTTGACCTCCGAGCCCAACTCTCGACTCCTAACCCCTAGGCTCTCGGGGCCTCAAGCCCTTAACACCACCACTCCTGCCACCGCATCCATTACTACCACTAGCACAACTACCGTAAAATAATTTACATCATTTTTTATAAATTAATTTTGGTCTTATAAAAAAAAATATTTTACTAAAAAAAAATATTTTATGTTGATTTTTATTAAACTAAATACTAAAAAAATATTTTTATGACGAAACAAATAAAACCTTAATGCCTAAAGTCCAAAAAAATAATGGGGATGAGTGATAATTACTTTTAAGTAGGTTTTACGAAAAGAAGAATGGAAAAGTTATGGGAGGCCAGTTTAGGTATTTTCTTACAAAAAAGAAATGGCTAAACAAAATGAAAGAAAATTTTGAAACATTTCATGAACTATGAAAATATTTTATAGAAATAATTCATTTGTTTGTAAAAATCTCAATTTTTATAGCATTATTTTTTTATGCACGCTCAAGGCTATATGCTTTATTTGGGAGAATAAAATTGGATGTGATGGTAAGCATAAGTAATAGCAAGTCTCATATATATATATATATATATATATATATATATATATATATATATATTTATATTATGAAATAATGGACAAAATTATTTTGAACTGGAATTTGAAATCAAACTCCTTGTGAGGAGAAACGGCGCAGTCCGAGTAAGATTGAATGTAGAATCCAACTGTTAGATTCAATACTTGTGAGATTCCGGCAATCTTTGAAGGACCACCATGGCTCCCTCGTCTCGAGAATTTATGCATTCCTCATTAGTGTTTGGATAAGCTCACCCTCAATGGGAGATAAACAGAGCACCTAATAATACATATTTACTATCGAATCGCGAGATGGGGGAGCCTGTTGTGACTTTGTCACAAGAGGATGTCTTGTGAGTCTTATTAAAATTTAATTGGGATCTTACGATTTAATTGATACCGTTAATTATTTTAGGCTCTTTGAGTATGTTGTTTTTATAAAAAAATCAAAGTCAATTGGATATTAGTAGCCATAAAATCCAGACACATTTGTTTTATACTTTATTCTCAAAAATTTGTAACCCACATATTTTTTCAAAATAAAATCTGCCTGTCCAATTGATCTAAATTTTTACAATAATAACCACCTAGAACAGTCTAAAATAATAAATAGTTCCAACTAAATTTTAAGAACACAATTAATTGTGTACTTCCAACTTGACTCACAACATATTCTGCTCTGACTTAGGCTTCGTTCGTTTTAACGTAAAATATTTTACATATTATTCACTATTCGGTTAACTAAAAGTAAGTAAAATAAATTTTTTAAATAAAATATTTTATATTATAAAATGAAATTATTTTCCTTTAAATAAATTGATAAGTTGTTTTTCGTTTTTTTAATAGATATGTCTTGAGTCATATCCTTACCAAATTTGTAGATTTTTTGTCAATTTCTAAAACAAAGACATATAAGTCAACAACGGTGGTGACTACTATTTGAGATTATCTTCTTTAAGGCTTTTTATGTGTTTTTTTTTTCATTTTTAAAGTAATTTTTTACATTACTTCAAATAATGATATATTTTAGATTTCTCTTATTACGACAAACAAGAAAAGTAACACAAAAGTAGTCAATTTGTTTTAAAAAAACTCATATAAGACGAAAAAAAAGTTTTAAAAGACCACTTTAAGACCTTTTAAGGCTTGTTTTTTCATCTTTAATGAAATTCTTTTATATTAGTTCAAATAATAATACTTTTAAAATTTCTCTCGTTACGAGAAATTAAAAAAATAAAAACAAATGATTAAAAAAGTTTTTTTAAAAAGCTCATATAGTCCTTAAAAGGGCTAAGAAGGGCTTTTTAAGACTTTTTTTTTTGGTCTTTAGTGAACCTTTTTCGACTTTAGACAAAACGATATATACTTTTAGATTTATTTTATAATGATGAATTGAAAATGTTAAAAATTCAGACCAAAAAATTAAATAAATAAAAAAGCAAAAAAAATTCACAAAAAAAATTACATGTTAAGCTGTCACAAACAATAATGAAGCTATTGGAGACATCGAACTAGATCTAACTATTTTTTATAACTTTGTTGTGAAAAAAATCTTGTTTCAATTTAACAATAAAAAATTTTATTTTGAAAATATGTTTCTTGTATCAACCAAATACTAAAAAATAAAAAAAAAATACTTTTTCTTACAAAAAATATTTTACATAAAAAATATTTTATATTAAAACGAACATAACCTTTATCACAACAGGCATCCCATCCCACTAATCATCCCTTTCGATCTAGGGTGAGAGAGGCATGGTACCATTGGTATTTTGATATTTTTAATTAATATTTAAGTGTAATTAAATAATGAAATAAACTTTATAGAGTTATTTGCATCTATTGAATAAGGAAGCAAAAATAATCTAAAAATATACTAGTAATATTAAGAGGTAGTATTATTAATACAATGAATCCAATATAAACAATTCAAAATATATGAGCTCCATCAATCCCGCCAATATTGTTGTAATATAAACATAAAATAAATAATACCACATCGAAATGTGATCCATTTAATTTTAGTTTTGCAATTCAAACTTGCCATAAGAGCATTTCCAACTTGTATTCTTTTCTCTAAAATGAAAGAAATATATGTTCAACCTCTAAAATCATTCTCTATTTGAGAGAATAGGTTTTCATCTTCCAAATATAGAGGATGAAAGAAAAATAGATGATCATTTATACCACTATTCATTTTTTCTAAAAACTCAAATTTGATCTCATGAAACTTTAATTTTGAATTTGAATACCAACACTGTCCTTTATAATTTTTGTTGTATTTTAATTAAAATATTTTTAAATTTTAAAATGTACATTTTATATTTATAAATTTAGTATCGTTAGAAATATATTAATGATTTCTTTAAAATGAGCTAATGTTAACTATATTTAATAGTTTTTTAAAAATAAAATAAGAAAAACTTTAGAAGTTAATTTTGAAATATATTTTTTTGTAAAATAAAGATGTAGAATGGAGTTTGGTTCAAAAGGAAAATCTTTGAAATATATCTTCTAATTAAGAAATATTATTTTAATTTTCTACAATAAAGATTGGAATTAGAGGTGAATAAGAAAGAGAAAGAAAACATTTTTCCAAATTTGCTAGCTTAAAACGATGCTACTTTGTGTTTGGGTACATAAAAAAATTGCTATTCCATTCAATGGATTAGAAAAAAATATTAGCAGTAAAGAAAGGTAAAGACAGTTGGTGTTCTATGCACCTTTTTAATTTGAAGTAGGTATCGTGTCGTATCGTGTTCATGTTACGTCATATCAGATTTGTGTTAAAAATCTCTTAACGCTAGCACTACTTATTTAATTAAATGTGTTATTTATCCTAATACGAACACTACATACTTATAAACAGATTAATCTGTTTATAGCTTGTTTAATATGTATAACAACTTATTTAATAATAAATTTATATTTTAATTCTATACATATTTCAATTATAAATCAAATAAATTATAACAAATAAAAAACTCCAAACAATACGTTAAAAGTTTTTTAAATAGTTTGACTAAAAAACAATATAAATCACTATACGAAGAACTTCAAAGTCCAAACATTTGATGAATTTTTGTTTACAAAAAAATTAAACAAGTTAGATGAATAATTTTTGAGTTTTGCAAGCTCAACACTAATTTATCATATTTATTAAATGTGTTGTTAGATTATAGCATTTTTAATTTCACATAGAAAAATAGTAGATCCTAATTCTTCAACTTAATATAGTGTTAAAGTCGTGCTAACGTGTCTAATAACGGCTTCAAATGCAAGTTAGGGCATTCCAACTGAAAACACTGAAAATTTTAATTTTTGTATATGTATATATAAATTATGTATTTAATTGTATTGATAATTTAAGCCCTTGAACACCTTGTTAAAAGATTTGAACACCCTATTAAAATACTTGAACATTCAATACTTGAACATTTTTGCTAAATGCTTAAATACTCAACCAAATAATTATATAAATTAAAAAAAATATATTTGATAACATTAATAACGAAATTATTATGCAACGATTTCAAAAATATGAAAAATTATTAGGAACAATTGTAAAAGTGCATTTATCTAGAAGTTTTTGTGTGAAAATAATCGTATCAATATATTAAATTTATTTATTTTTAAAATATAAAATATTTGAATTAATTGCTTGTCAATCCTATATAAAAATTATTTCTAAATTCGTTATTCATTATTATTTCTAATCAACAATTGTGATTTTTAAATAATTATTAATTTCATAATTGTGAAACTAAAAATTGTGAAATTAATAATTGATCCATAGATTGGGTTTAATGAAGTGATGGCGACCGTGAGTAAATTAAATTGGTGGGTCCACTTAGGATTCTCAAAAGTATTTATGGTAAGTAGGTACACACTTAGTGAGGTTCTTTTGAAACAGATGGTTGCATGCATTACACGTGGCATTGGTGATTAGGGCTCATGAGCTCAACACATTTAAATTAGCCCAAATCCAAAAAAAAAAAAAAAAAAAACAATTAAGAAGATTTGGAGTGTACCGGGGTTAAGCCTATATTTAGCCCGCCTTTGCCAAATTGGCTTAAAGTTAATTTTTTAATTTTTTAAATTTTTTAATTTAAAATTAAAAAAAGCTAAAATATTTTGTTTTTTAACATCTAACTTTCACTCTATTGGTTTCTTGAATTTTTGACTTTTCTAATAATAATTTTCAATTTTACTCTATGACTTTTTGGTTTTGTAAAATCTCATTTAAACTGAAGAACAATCTTGATATTTTATATTTGGTTTATTTGATTTTTTTGATGACTTAAAAGTTACTAATTTTCCAACCAAATAAATTTTTGACTTTTTAATTTAAAGTGACTTAAAACTAAAAAATCGGCTTAAAACCATGTTGCTAAACAAACACTTAGACTAAAAAGTTCATTGAGGTTTTTTTTTTTGGAGTTTTTTATTTTTTATTTTTTTCTAATATTTTTTCATATTTTAGTTTAAATGTTTTATTTTTTTGATTACTTGTAATGGAAGATTCAAAAAACTACACCCATTCGAGTCAAATTTTAAAAAAACTTGCTAAAAATAAAAAAACAAGAACAAAAAAGCCAAGTCTCTTAAGTTGATTTTTTTCTTCTTATATGAATTTTTTTTAGGTTTTGGTCAAAAAATTTATTCTTTTATTTTTTAACGAGAGAAATTTAGAAAGTACACTAATTTGAGATAATGTTAAAAAAATTTACTAAAAACAAAAAAATGCCGTATAAAAAAATTGAAGCGAAACACGCACTAAGTTGGATTAGATTGAGTACAAACTTTTAATTAATTTATTTTTGATGACTGATTTCTTTTAAAACTTGTCTGTTAATTTATTGAAAGTCAAAATTAGAAGGTTTGATAACAAAAAATTAAGACTTCAAAAAAAAAATAGACTTCTCCTTGTAAATTATAAAACTCATTTAACTATATATATATATAATTAAAATTTGTCGTAAATAAGAGCAACATAATAAAATATACATCTCAAGTGAATTGATAGCAGAGTCAAGAAGTAAAAATCAATGTGTGCTCGCAATAGAACCTAACCCTAACCATATAAATCCAAGTCATTCTATATCATAACTTTAAAAGTTTAACGTGATATATATTAGCCTTTTTATTTTGAACGAATCACAGTCGAGGTTTATTTTAAAAAAAATTTTAGAATTTATTCATAAATAATTTTGCAGCTATTCTTTTTTATCATGTGTGAGTCTCAACACTCACAAATATTCAAATCAAACTCATTTTAAATTAAATCGATACTCATACCTATTCTATAATATTCAGATGAAATATGAACTCCATCGATTTTTTTGTTGTTGATGTTTTTATGCTAGTAAATTTGCTGTGAGAGGGGTAGATCGGGGAGAGAATTTTGCTTTTTAAAGTTTTAATTTTGTTGAATTTCACTTAAAATTCAGACTTTCTTTAAAAAAAAAAAAAATCTTTTGACTTACTTGTTTCTTTTATATTTTCATCATTTTTGCTACTTTTTTGACTAATTAAGACAAGCGAGATTTAAAAAAATAAAAATAATCAAATTTTAAAAAAATTAATAAAAATAAAAATAAAAATGTCACATTTTAGTTGGAAAGTAACTTTTTTGTCCTTTTTATTTCTTTATATTATAAAAATAATCTTTTGATTTCTCATAATAAAAATAATTTTAAATATTTGACTAAAATTTTAAAAAAGTTCAATATAAAAGAAACAAAGTCTAGGAAAAAAAAATAATATCCCGCATGGAGTCAATTTTTTTGTCCTTCATGACAATAAGGTTAATGAATGGTATTATCAATGTTTTCAAAACTAAATCATTGAGCAAATCAAAAAAGAGATTGGGCGGACGAATCACCGGTTCAATTGTTATCGAGCTGGAATTAAACCGTTACTTCATAACTACGTCATTAAAAAATTTATAATTTATAAATAACAGTGATATCTATTTCACAATTAAAAATAATAAAATAAATGTAACTCATGATCTAAACATGACTCCACTAAAAAAATTAAAACCTCCAACAAAGATAATTAAAATTTAAAGTATCCTTGATTTTTAAGTTAAAATTAAATAAACATAAGTCACAAACATATAAAACGTAAACTAAGTAACAAAATAACGGTTCTTATAACCCACCACCGGTTTGAATGGGCTGGCAGTTTAACCACATATTAAAACGATTTTGCTAGAAAATAACGGTTTTTGTATCTAGCCGAATTGTTAGTTCAATGGCTTTTTAATTAGATTTTGATAATTTTGATAATTTATTTTTTTAATTAAATTAATTTAAAAAGATTATATTTAATTGTTTCCAAAAAGATAAGTGTTAATACTACGTAGCAAATGAGTCGATACCTTATGCCATTTTGTATTGACACTTTGCATCAAGTGGATTGATACTTAGTGTTCTGAAAAAGAATATTTTGTGTCGAACCAATTGGTAATTGAGTCGACACCTTAAGGCAAAGTACGCTTGAAATTCTCAAGTGTGTCGACACCATTGAAATTTAGGGTCAACACCTGAACTACTTTGCTTAAAATGTTCTAGGAACTCAAATGAATCGACACTAAATGAATTTTGGTCAACACCTCCAGTATTGGACCGGGATCCATATTAAGGCGACATCAATGTAGAATGGGTCGACACCTCAGTCTCTTTAAGGGATTCATTTTGGGTCGACGCCAAAGTGTTTTAAGTCGACACCAAATGATCCTTCGGGTTCCAGATTTCGGGTTCTACGGGTTAGCACTGAAGTCACACGAGTCGACACCTAAACAAATTCCGAAAAATAAACTAAGTCGACACCAAAACGAAATGGGTCGACACCAACACTACAAGCCATTTCCCGACTCTAAGTCAAAAAGGTCGACACCAAAGATTTTTGAGTCGATACAAAGGTTTCTTTCAGAAACAAGAGTCTTAGATCGACATCAAACGAAAATGAGTCGACTCCAAAACAACCGAGACTGTTTGTGATTTTCTGAGTCGACACTAGAATGAAGATGAGTCGACTTTAAAAGCTTCGAGACTGACTGTAATTTCATGAGTCGACACCAAAATTCTTTCGAGTCGACACCAAAATTCCAATGGCTGATCTGACAAAATGGGTCGATACTAATAAAGATATGAGTCGACACCAAAGTCCCACCTGAAAAACTGAAGAAATGCATGAGGTCGATACCAAATGTTTAATGAGTCCACACTACTGTGCTGGTGAGAAAAATTTAAAAATAAGGTCAATACCAACAAAGATCTGAGTCGACATAATAACTTGAAAAATCAAGCCCTAGATATTTTGTGTCGACACAATGATTTTGTGTCGACACCTGCAATGAATTTCAAATTTTGCATTGGTTCCAACGGTACTATTTTAAAGCATTAATTGCCTCCACCAACTCACCAACAGTTATTTATTTTAGATAGCTATATACATAGTTAATTTTCAGAGTTTCAAATCTCTAGACACTGTTCTATTGCTTAAAATTTAAAGCTCAAAATATTCAAGAAGTATTTACTGCTCATTTACTCCTTCAGCTGATTCTCATACTCTTTAGCTCATTTATTTTCAATCATTTGTAAAGAGTGTTAATTAGTGAATCTTTGATTCTATCACATTTATTGTAATAGAGGGTGAGTCACCCTTGATCCTTTAAGAGAGTGAGTGAATTTCTTAAAGAAGAGCTCAAGAGAGTTTATAAAAAATAGAGGATTATTTTGTAGAAATTTCTTGAAGTTGTAAAGGTTTTTTTGAATGTGTCTGTGAAGCGTTCGATCTTAGTGCAAATTCTCAAGGGGAATTTTGAGGAGTGGATGTAGACTTGGAAGAAACCGAACCATTATAACTCTTGGTATTTGGTTCATTTTCTCTCTCTAACCTCTTTAATTCTCTTCTGTCATATATCTTGCTATATTTGTTTGAGAAATTAAAAAATTTTATAAAAGATTTTCAAAATTGCTATTATTATTTTAAAACTCATTCCACCCAATTTTGGGTTGCCTAAGATTAACACGAATCTATGAGTAAATTCGGATTGTTAGCTAAATTGGGTGATGGTTCAACGGTGTAACCAGTCGGTTAGGTCAGGTTCAGAAAATAGATTGGGAATTATAATAAAAAAAAACTTTTCGGCTCTATTTAGTTGTCGGGAAGACCATGCGAGAAAATATTTCTCTAGAAAAGTGAAGTGAAGGAAAAAAAAGGAAAAAAAGAAATCTAAAAAAATTAGTTTCCTTCACTTGTTTAGTTTGCAAGACATTTGATAAAAAATTTAGTTTTTAACTTTCTCGCGATGCATAATCTTATACGTTTTACAGGATTTATTTTATGAGAAAATATTTTTCGCAAGAAAAAGTGTTTTCCTAAAATTTATATTTTTCTACATCAACTAAATACATATGTAGAAAAATAAAATAATTATTATTTTTCCTTTTTCCTTTCATGTTAAATGAATGAAAAGAATGGGCATGGAGAGATAAAATCTGTTGTAATTAGATGCTCCCAAAATAAATGCATTGTTGTATTTTCAAATTGCTAATAATACCCTATTAATAGTTACGTCCAAACCAACAACCATATTAAATGTACCGAATTATGAAAATCTTAAATCATTAAATTCAAATATAAATCATTAAATTCGAAGTATTAAATTTAATATTACAAATGTTAAAATGATAAAAATAGTAAAATATAAATATACTAGTGTCAGGGGTAATTTTAAAATCTTTTGTTTAGAAGAAAATTGGTATTATTAAGTTATATTTTTTAACTGGTCTATAATTGATATCATTATAAATATTAAACTCAATCAGGAAGTAAGAACACATGATAATACTGTTTTGAATTTTAAAATCTATTCAAGCATTTTTTGTTAAAAATGTGAACTTTTTATTTTGATTTGTTTCAGTTCCTCTTTTCTCGTCAAATCATGTTTTTATTATTTGTGCGACTCAGTTCTTTTACTTGTAAATTATCTTGTTTTTTTTTAAATTTATTCTTACTATTTTTTGTTAAGTTAATATAACAAGAATAAATTTATCAAAAAAATGACTACAATATAAGATTCATCTCCTAATATTTCTACTTAGAGAAGTTGTGGTAATAAATAAAGTTGTATAAGTTTTAATAGTCTTCCATATTAATCGAAATTTATTTGGTACTGTTGACAACACAACCATTATGGATCGGTTTTAAAGCATGAAACATTATTGAATGCAATTGCAAAAGTTCATATTGTAGCACTATTACAATAATGCTAAACTATATCGGTTTTTTAACCGAAATCTTTAACAATCAATCTTAGTTGTCAAACCGTGATCCATCTGAGCGATATTAAAAAACTTTCCTTTTAATCACATTTTTAACCATCATATACTATCATCCAAAATCGAGATGTAATAAATCTATCACGCTACTTGATTCGTGAGTAAAAAGTACTTAAAACTAGGATTAAAAGCTTAATAACCACGATCTTTAAATTCCTTCAATCATGTTTATTGATTGTAATAGAAGTGCTTGAAATCTGAGATAAAAAAGTAATATTAATCTCCTTGTTTTAATCGATAATAATGCATAGACCCATCAATTTGTTGTGCCCAGTGATGAAATATAATTTAAAGAACAAATACGGTCTCCGATGAGAACGAATCAATATACAAGTCGCCCGAAAGTCCTATTTGCCTTGGCATCTCCTCTGTTTTGAACATTTTTTGTTGACTACTTTTTGGTACTCCTTTCCACACATCCCAATAGCAAGTTGTTTAGCTACTTGTATCAATTTGTTTGTTTTAAACCATTAGAACTTTTAAGTGTATTATTGGCATTTAAAAATTCTTGATTCCAAACCTCGGTAAGCCTCTTTTACTTTCGAGATATCCAAAAATACCCTAGGTAAAAGCTGCAAAAATCAACTCGGGGAGGCCTATATGGCCGGACTGGCCATTGGGGCATGGGCTACATAGCTGGTCTGGTCATCTGGCTTGTCATCGACCCGTCGTTATCATGTTATGGCCATTGTTACGGTTAATAATACAACTATTATGGATCAATTTTAAAACATGAAATATTGTTGAATGCAATTACAAAAGTTTATATTGTAGCACTATTACAATAATGCTAAATCATATAGATTTTTAATCGAAATCTTTAACATTCAATCTTAGTTGTCAAACCATGATCTATCCGAACAGGGTTAAATTTTTTTCCTTTTAAGCACATTTTTAACCATCATATATTACCATCCAAAATCGAGATGTAATAAATTTATCACGGTACTTGATTGTGAGTAAAAGGGTGAGAGGTCCCTGCTATGAGCTACTCATAGCATGTGGTGCTGTGAGCTTAAATGTGTTTTACTTGAGATCTCAAAATTTAATCGAAATATTTTATTATGTTGAAATCGCCGAATAGGTAATCCCTGTAAAAAATTAGCTTAATCGGATATCATTATCTATGTGATCAGAGTATGTTTATTTTAAAAATATTAATTAGCTTATAATATTTTTAGAATAAATCGTCAAGCAAATGTATCAGGATCATATGACTAACAATGTTCGATTGAGTTGATTTTTTATAGAGATTATTTACTCGACGATTTAAACATGATAAACAATTTTGAATAAATTTTGGGATCCCAAATTAAACATATTTAAGCTCACAACACCCCAGCTGTGAATAGCTCACATCAGCGACCTCTCTACTGAATAAAAGGTATCCAAAATTAGGATTAAAAGTTTAATAACCATGATATTTAAGTTCCTTTAATCATGATTATTGACTGTGATAAAAGTGCTAGAAAACTAAGGTAAAAAGAAAATATTAATCACTCCATTTTGATTAGGGGTGACAAAATGGCTCGGCTCGGCCCGCTCTGCCCTTGGCCCGACCTGGGCCAAACCCAAGCCTATATGGCACTCGCCAAAATTTGGGCCAGGTCGGGACGAGCTCTTATGGGAGGGGAAGGCTCAGGCCCAGCCCTAGAGATATACGTGCTTGGGCTTCAGGCGTTGGGCCCAGTTTGTGGGCCTAGGCTGTGATGGGCCTAGGTTGCAAACCTCGGCTTTTCGGGCCAAATGAGCGAGCTTTTTGGGTGAAAAAAGCCCAACTTCAAATGAAATGTCTGAATTTTGTCCATTGCATTTCATGCATTCTTTCTCATCCTTTAATTTATTAAATGTCTACTCATAGAAGCAAAACACCCCTGTTAAACCCTTCGGGGGATGAAACTTTGCGAGACCTAAATAAAAATGTTAATTATTTTTTTTTCTTTTTCTTTTCTTCTTATTTACTTTATGCCTTGTCGGATGTATATCCCTCTCTCTATCTATTATTTTATTTTTTACGTTGCAGTTCATGCATTTTTTCTCATATTTTAATTTATTAAATATCTATTCATAGAGGCAAATCAACCCTGTTAAATCTTTCGGGGGATGAAACTCTACGAGGTCTAAATAAAAATGTTAATTATTTTTCTCTTTTCTTTTTCTTTTCTTTTTATTTACTTAATGCCTTGTCGAGTGTATACCCATTTCTATCTATTATTTTATTTTGTCCATTGTAGTTCATGCATTTTTTCTCATCTTTTAATTTATTAAACGTCTATTCATGAAGGCAAATTAACCATGTTAAACCCTCCGGGAGATAAAACTATGCAAGGCCTAAATAAAAATGTTAATTATTTTTCTCTTTTCTTTTTCTTTTATTCTTTTTTACTTTATGCCTTGTCGGATGTATACCCTCTCGCTATCTATTATTTTATTTTATCCATTGTATCCCATTCCTTCATTCTCATCTTTTAATTTATTAAATATCTATTTATAGTAGCAAATTAACCATGTTAAACCGTCCGTGGGTTCACGTATCAAAGTGTACACGTGTTTTAGTCTCATTGAAGGTCATGTTCCATCATGTTGCCGAGAGATCTCATTGTTCTGCACATAATCCATTATGAATTTTAGGCACCTTGAATTCAAAGGTTAAAATTATGGGAATATATTACTTTAACAAAAAAAGATTACATATGCGAGACATATATTACTTTAATAAAAGAAAAATGCAGATTTGACGTTTATGAACTGTAACTTGTAAATAGGGTTGCTAGATTAATATAAATAGATGGAAGTGGGATGAAGTTACCACACAAAATGGATCTTTCATTTGGGAACATTTTCTCTAATTTGCTTGTAGAAATAGACTGTGAAATTAAGAAAAAATATTTTCATCATTATGCGGAGGATGCAAATGATTTTTGTTTTTTTCAGAAGGAAGATATGTTTAGAGAACTTGTCTCAGGTGTCAGAAGTGGGATGTACACGTGGGTTATGAGGATAGATGCTGCCTATCTTAGAGTATTCATCCGTCGGTTATTGGACAGAGGGGACTGTGAACAGGTGGTGTTGACAGCTTCCCTACCTCACAGGGTAATGCGAGATTTGCTTGTTCCACTAAAAGTAATACCGATGATAGAGGGTATTACAAAGATTCATTCCTAGATTCAATGGCAGTCATACGAGATGCCATGCAACGAAGAGTTATTTGAGCCTATGATATAGTAATAGTTAAAAAAGAATGCATTGTGCAATTCACTACGAAGTAGGGTACTGTTAATGATGTAGTGGTTAATCCACATGATATTTTTGGTCTTTCACGGAGGGAACCTAATGTTGATATGATTAAATAAATTGTAATCAATTTATTTTTAAAGTGTTTTTTATATTTAGTTTTCATTTTCGTCGCCTGAAAATGTTAACACATCAGTGTCAGCAGTTTTATAAAACTGTTTAATTTATTTATATTTATGGAGTATTTTAAGCACTCTTTGTTATTTGTAATGTTCAGGTTAATGGAGGTGAACAATATAAAAACAGGTGTTGTGGAAGGAGTATCAGCTAGTGATTTCACTTCAGTAGAACTTGCATTGCCTAATTTATTTTATCAATTGAGATTGATATATGGTCATAAGAGTATTAAGGTGTATAAAATATTAATAAAAATATTCACCATTATGTGCTCCCAACGCTAGTGGGTTGGTCAGAGTAAATGTCTATGACTGGATATTAGATGGCAATGACAGTCTGCAAGCTTATTTTGTATTTCCTGTAGATTGTTAGTGTGAGTTAATTTATTATGGGATTGAATATTATTTTGTTAATGACAAACAGGTCCCATAGGTGATCAAGTATCGTCAGGAAGAATCTAATATTAAAAGAGGCGTTACCTATTGTAAGATGAAGGGGTATTTGAAGTATTCTATATGTGAGATGCTGGAAGATACTGTAATGAGACTGTCATTTATCAATGCGATGTTAAAAAAATACAGTAGAGAACATGTTGATGTTTGGCACTGTGCCCCAGTAGTGCTGTTCCAATTTTGTCCCAGTCCATGCCTATGTGTTTATCGGAGAGGAGAAATAATTTTTTGATTAGAGATTTTAGAGAATGCAGATCAGTCATAGATGAATGTAGAGTTCGCCCTAGTGTGTTCGAGGCTGATATACGCAGAGGTGTATTTGGTATTACGGAGCTAGATCTTAGACCGTCTGTCTCTGAGATTGGAATCAGGAAAGATGAAGTTGAGAGAAGATGTTCTGTTATCACGGATCCACATGAACTTTTCAATATTTTAAGAAATGTAATAAAGAGTGTTAAAAATACTGATGAGAGTAAAGATGTGAGACCAGGTTCCATTTTATTTTCGTAATGTTTATTCGATGTTTTGGTTAGTGCTTTAATCGTTATTGAATATCATGTTTCCTTATGTGATATGCATGCGTGGACTTGGTCATGCATCTTTTGTTCGGGTTTTCACCCAGCGATAACCGCTCGAGCGGGCTGGTGGCAAAGAGTTGAGTCGGTGGTAGAGAGTTGAGATATTTATAAGACAGCCCATGCTTTGAGCTTTGTTCCAAAGCTTATTATGTAAGCTTCCTCTCCTCTGTCTTGAAAGATCACCCTTATACTCTACCTTCTCTCTAGCTTTCGACTTGATTTGGGTTCAAATTTTGGCGTTCGGATAGTCGATCCTCGATATCCTTGCCGTGGGCTTCGCGATCATTCAAACGGAATCGCGTTTTGGCGACTTTAGTTTCTCGTCGGTGTTCAAAGCTTCGAGTTTTAACTCGCTGAGGTAGAATCCCAGACTATCCTATTTTAAAGGGGTGCTACGTGCAATTCTATGCATTTTTACCATTTTAAAATGCATCAAATGTTGAACTTTGGGTCTAAGCTATGTTTGGTTGGATAAAACGACTTTTATGCGTTTTTATAGTTTGTTACGAAGTTGGTGGATGTGTGGGTGTCCGTGATTTTGAAAAAGGTAGGTTTTGAAAATGGAGAGATTTATGTAAAAGTTATGAAAATCGTGTTTTGGTGGTTTGGAGCTAACCATTGGGGTTGAGCATTGGTTTTAAACGTTTTGGTTGAAATGGTGAAACATTTGAGAATGCTGGTCATTTTCCTTCATTAGGGACGACGTGGCTGAAGGCCATTAGAGTTTTGTACATGATTAATGTACTGCTTTAAACGTTTTCGTAGTCAAGCTACGTGTTTTTAATGATTCTGTAGATGTGCCGTGACAGTGCGTGTGTATTTGGGCCGCCATTGCTCCTCGGTGAATGTTCGAAAACTTTGCACAAGTAGGTATTTTGTTCCTTCAGGTTAATTCCCGTAAATAAAGTGGTTGCCCCATTGGAAGGTGTGTATTGTTGTAATTTCGTATAGAGCTCGTCATTAACTAGCGGGTTATTGGATGTCCCAAAACTAGGGTAATGGGTGAGAGTCTATAGTTGTTACCTTTGTCCCTGGTGCGACAGAGTCATTACATAGGAATCATTGTCGGTTGTGGGAATCGAGTGAAAAAAATATATTTTGTTTATGCTTTCTTATACTGTTGGACGTGATTTGAATTATATGAATATGAGTGGCTTTGAGGATGGAAAACCGTTTTGAGACTTGTGAAGTCGATTCGATTCTATACTACTTGATTGCATTCTTGCTTTTTACTTCATTATAGTGATATAGTCTGTTCCTATTGGGTTTCGACTCACGTTGTGGGATTTAAAAATCTTTTAGGTGAACTTAATCATGTGAGTTGATCTCGGTGAGCCCCGATGGAGGCGATGGTAAAACTCTTTTGTTAAGTATAGTAGTTTTGTTGTTCGGTAGTTTATTACTGCTTGTTGTTGGATCATGTAAAAAGAAGTTTACGATTCGGGCTTGAGAGCATGTTTTCTAAGGCTTTAAGGCCATGACTTCATATGTTTTTTGTATGTGAGGCGGGGGCTCGTGTTTGGTTCGGGAGTTCTTGATTTGAAATATTTTGTTATGGTATAAAAACGTTGGTATCCAAACTTTCGGGTTGAAAGGAGAAGTTTCTTTATCAAGTTAATGTTTTGTCCCTATATTTTGCTTATTTAAAACCCTTGTTCAAAGATAAGGCTTTTAGGTGTGTTTTTAAGACTTGGAAAGATTTTCTAATTTTTGGCTTGAAATCTCTCGAGTGTCTCACTGCTCGAGCGGTGGAGGGCCAACTCGAGCGGACAGCCGCTGTGAACAAAAGTTTGGTTTTTTTTCGAAAGGAGGTTTTTGGATGAAAAATCTTTGAATATCCTTTTTGGTTTAGTATGGCGTGTTTTGAGAATTCATTCACAAATAAAATCCCATTTTTATTTTGGTTTTCGTGGAGTTTTATTGTTTGGAAATCAAGGCATTATAACTTGGTATCAGAACTCTGGATTCGAATACCTAAGAGCCGTGAGAAGAGGTTGCATCACCCTATGAGGATGGTTGTGTGTGCTTAATTGCATGTATTTAAATGTTTTCATAACATGAGTATGATAACATGTTGAGTATGTAAATGCCATGTATATGTGAGCATGGGGGTTGGACCTTAGGATTGACTAATTTTACCTTTGAGCGTTTGGATTAACAAACTTGGAAGTCAAGTTAAAAATGCGTTTTGCCGACGTGTTTTCTAGTAAGGAATCTAAGTAGGTTACTCAAATTGACACCTCACTCTTTTTGCTTCTCCTCGGTATGTGAGATGTGTTTACATGATCGTCTATGGCTAAGTATTAGCATGATTATGTAACTTATATATGTAATAACACGATGGGCTAAATCTTATGTTGTTACGTTCTATGTTGCTTTTGTATAGATGTAATGTCTGCGCGGAGAGGACAAGGCCGTGGTCAAGGCCGTGGACGTGGTTTAGGCTATGGGGATGTGCCAATCCCTGATGCTGGGGATGCTAATGCTCCCTAAGGACCTGTAAAGGGGGTAGACTTATTGCGTGAGATGATAGGCTCCTCCGTCAGCTAGCTGAGGCTGCTAGAGGGAGAGAGAGAGTGCCTAAGCTGAGGGCAACTGTCGCTATGCTAGAGTTTCAACGTCTTGACCCTCCCACATTTGTTGGGGATCTTGATCCTAAGGTAGCCACATAATGGTTGGAGCTTGTGACCAGGATTCTAGATACACTACAAATAGTCGAGGATGACCTGAGGGTTGCATTTTTCGTATTTCAGCTGAGAGGTTGCCCATGAGTGGTGAAAATTTGCCAGAACTACCGTGGGAGGTACTTGGGCAGCGTTTACCAAAGTATTTCTGGATAAATACTTTCCTGAGTTCTCTAGGTATCTTTATCGAGAGGAATTCCTTTCCCTTACCCAAGGGATAATGACTGTGGTTCAGTACGAGGCAGAGTTCACCACCTTGTCCCATTTTGCACAGCAAATTGTAGCTACAGACGAGTTACGTATAAAGAGGTTTGAAAGGGGTTTGAGACCCGCTATCAGGGATTGAGTGGCGGCATTAAGGATGCGCATTTTTATAGAATTGGTAGAACCAACCATTACTGTAGAAAATACCCTAAATGAGGCACGTAGGCCTAGAGAGGGTAGAACCCAGTAGGACGGAGGTGGTGCACAATTTTAGGGCGCAGGAACAAGCGTCAGAGGTCGTCTGGTCCGAGTTCTCATCCTACAGGATCATATCAGCATCAGTTTTCTGCACCAGTACCCTCGGCGGCTTCATCTGGGAGGTCAGAACGGAGGGAACTCACCTGTTATCGGTGTAGATAGCCCGAGCATCGTGTGTCGGATTGCCCGTAAAAGAGGCAGTCTCAGAGTGCTGTACCTATTCAATCACAGGGGAGAGAGCCACTAGTCTATTTTGGGTGTGGCTAATCGGGGCATTTTCGTAGGAATTGCCCTTGAGGAGTGAGCGTACAGAGCACGGCAGGTGCACCAGTTGTTCCGCCCGCACAGGGACAGCTGATTCATCAGCAGCCTATGGCTTAGACTTCTAGGATTACAGATGGGGGCACCTCAGCATAGTTAGTGAGACAGTCGACGGACCAGGACTATGGTGAACAGACTAAGGGACCACAGTAGAGTATACGCCCTTGCAGATCCTAGTTTTTTCAAGGCACCAGTCATACCTGATACTGTAGCCACTACTTCAGTGATCAGAGGTAGTCTCTTAGTATACAGATCATGGGCCAGTGTTCTTATCGACACGTGAGCATCGCATTCTTTTATTTAATCTATTTTTGCATCTGCTTTGGGGCTGGAGATGGACTTGTTGGGTAGTACGCTGTGTGTAGAGACCCCAATCGGTAGGAATGTGGTGTTGGGATGAGTTTGTAGATCCTATGAGTTAGAGGTCGTTGGCCGCTGTTTAGAGTTTGATTTCATCATTCTAAACATGACCACATTTGATATCATCCTAGGGATGGATTGGCTGAACACTTATCGTGCCTTTATCGATTGTGATTGACAGAAGGTATCGATTTATACGCATGAGGGTGATTGCTTTTGTTTCGTGGGCGATCGGGACGAAGGTTTGATGTTCATGCCCGATGTTGTGCGAAATCGAGGAAGCCTGGGCTTCCTTTTTTCTGCTCTCATGTTGAATGAGGTGGTTGGGGTTCGAGGAGAGCTTCCCCATGTGATTTGTGATTATTTAGATGTCTTTCTGACGATCTATTTGAGTTGCCACCGAGTCGTGAGATAGAGTTTTCTATCGATCTCGTTCTGGGAGCTGCTCCTATTTCGATGCCATCTTATCGTTTTGCACTGATTGAGTTGCGAGAACTCAAGGTATAGGTTTAGGAGTTGCTTGATAGGGGGTTTGCATGTCCGAGTATGTCACCGTGGAGAGCTCCGGCCTTATTTGCTAAGAAGAAAGATGGATCCTTGAAGTTATGTATTGACTATCGAAAGTTGAATCAGGTAATAGTGAAAAACAAGTATCCTATGACAAGGATTGATGACTTGTTTGATCAATTGAAGGGTTGGAGTTGCTTTTCGAAGAATGATTTGAGATCGAGATATCACCCGTTGAGGATCCGGGAAGAGGACATAGCGAAGACCGCATTTCGAACTCGTTATGGTCACTATGAGTTTTTGGTTATGTCGTTTGGTTTGACGAATGCTCCTATGACATTCATGGACTTGATGAACCGTATATTCCATCCATATCTTGACAGTTTTGTGGTTGTGTTCATGGATGACATTCTTATTTACTCACCCTTGAGGGAGATGCATGAAGAACACCTATGAATTGCTCTACAGCTCTTGAGAGAGCATCGTCTGTATGTGAAGTTCGAGAAGTGTGAATTTTGGATGCTTGAGGTGAGATTTTTTGGGCATGTGGTACCGAGGAATAGAGTATATGTGGATTCTTCGAAGACTGATGCAGTGATGGATTGGGAACGATCGAAAAATGTGTTTGAGATCCGTAGCTATTTAGGTTTGACAGGCTACTACCGGCGATTCGTAAAAGATTTTTCTAAACTTGTTGTGCCAATGACTTGCCTTATGCAAAAAGGAGTTAAGTTTGTTCGGTGTGAGACTTGTGAGCTGGTATTTCAAGAATTGAAGAAGAGGTTGACGAGTGCAACACTATTAGTTATTCCAGAACGAGGTTTGGGTTACATAGTGTATTAAGATGCGTCGTATGATGGTTTGGGTTGTGTCTTGATGCAAGAGGGTAAGGTTGTAGCTTATGGATCTCAGTAGTTGAAGACTCATAACAGAATTATCCGACACATGACTTGGAGTTAGCAGCCGTGGTTTTTGCCTTAAAGGCATGGCGGCACTATCTTTATGGTGAGCATTTCGAGATTTTCTCAGATCACAAGAGCTTGAAGTACTTATTTTCACAGAAGGATCTGAATCTATGCCAACAACAGTGGATTAAGTTTATGGAGGATTATGATTTTGACTTGCAGTACCATCCGAGAAAGGCCAATGTCGTGGCCGACGCTCTTAGCAGGAGATCTCATGGTTCGCTAGCTTCTGTTTCCATGCGAGAGTGGGGCATGCTTGAGGAGGTGAGTGAGTTTGATTTGTGTATCAGGGAGATAGAGGAGGGTGCGACCCTATTCTCGGTAGTATCACAACCTACGTTGATTTCCTGTATTTTGGAGACTTAGCAGACAGTTCAGGAAGCTCAGATGTTACGGGATTGTGTTATTAATGGGAAAGACACTAAGGGTTGGGTTGTGAGTTCGGATCAGAGTTTGAGGTTTGCATGGAGAATGTTTGTGCCAGAGTCGTGTCGTGGTGACGTGTTACGGGACTTCCACCATTCTCGGCTTGCAGTGCACCCGGGAGGCACCAAGATGTATCATGATTTGTGTTGTCAGTTCTGGTGGAAGGAGATGAAGAGGGATGTGGTTCAATTTGTTTTTCGGTGCCTTACTTGTCAGCAAGTAAAGGCAAAGCATCAGAGACCTACAGGGTTGCTACAACCGTTGCCAGTATCGGAATGGAAGTAGAAAAACATCACTATGGATTTCGTGTTTGGACTTCCTAGATTGTCTAAGAGGCACGATGCTGTTTGGGTTGTAGTTGATACACTGACGAAGTCTGCACACTTTCTTCCCATTTGCGTGAAGGATTCTGTGGACAAGCTAAGTAGGCTGTATGTTAGTAAGATTGTTCGGTTACACGGAGTACCTGTTTCTATTATTTTCGACCGAGACCCGCGCTTTACATCGTCCTTTTGGCAGAGTCTTTAGGTAGCTTTAGGGACGAGATTGCTTTTCTGCACTGCTCTTCATCCTCAGACGGATGGTCAGTTTGAATGTACTATATAGGTTCTAGAGGACATGCTACGAGCTTGTGTACTCAATTTTTGGGGTTCTTGGGGAGATCAGTTACCGTTTGCAGAGTTTGCGTATAACAACAGCTATCAGTCTAGCATTGGGATGGCCTTGTATGGCAGGTCGTGTAGGTTGCTGGTGTGTTGGACAGATGTGGGACAGACCGCAGTTTTGATTCACCAACATTTAGTGACAACGAAAAAGATTGCTATGATTCTCCAACGTTTAGTGACGGCCTAGAGTCGTTAGAAGAATTACGCTGATCAGAGGAAGAGGCCTTTGGAGTTTGGGGTGGGAGAACATGTGTTTTTGAAAGTCTCGCCACGTCGAGGTTTGATGAGATTTGGCTGTAGCGGGAAGTTGTTGCCGCGTTTTATCGGGTTGTTTGAAATTCTGGACAGGATTGGTGAGGTGGCATACTGTGGCGCCGGGATATTGGGGTTTTGGAAGTTCAAAAATAAGGAGTTCAAACGATGTTTAGAAAATAGTTTAACACCTTGAAAGCTAAATTTTGAAAACCCCTTTTTGTCAAAAATAGAGTTGCCACTTGATTTTTGAGAAAAATCAAGAAAAACAAGAATGGCTATTGATCTTTAAAATGTTAACTAGAGAAAAAGGGTTCAGGAGCTAGGGTACGAATCGGGAAAAGTGTTAGGCACCCCATTCGCTCAACCATAAGATTGGCCTCTACTAATTATTATTGGTTCTTAATATGATTTCTCAAATACATGCAAATACAGAAAACGAAGGTGAAGAGAGAACATCCAAAATCAAATACAGAAAATACATAACATCTATATAGAAACCGAATTGAAGCAAATAAGAAAAAAAAATCTTTAAATCATATGGCATGCAATTTCTAACCAGCAAACTCACATGGTTTGATAAAAAAACAACAAATATGTTAAAAACCACTAAAATCAAATAAATTGCCAACAAGATAACCTAAACATGATTTTGAATGAATTACACTAAACATGCATATTGCTAAATAATCTAAACTAACATGACCAATTTCTACTAAAGAGAAGTGCTACACTAATATGAAAAGGTATGTGAAAATCTTATATTAAAACTTGGTAATAAAGGAAGCAATTAAACCTACAACAAAAATTTTATAAAAAAAATTTAAAAAATTGAACCAAAAGAAAAAGGTTTTTTAAAGAAAATACTACTAAAAAACAAACTAAAGAATTAAAATTATAACAAAAAAAGAAAAGGAAATGCAACTTATTTGTTATCATGGATTTTGTAGATTGTATATAAAAAACTAAACAAGTAAAAGAAAAGGAAAATAAAATTATAAAGGGGGAGATGATACTACGATTAGTAGATTTTGGAAATTTTGGTGTTGAATAAAAGAAAACAAAAGAAATACAAAAGGAACACTAGTTGAAAGAGAAAATTAAACTAACAAGATTAAACGAAATAACAACCATATGTTTGTAAAAAATGTAATATTAAAAGAAAAAGAAAAAGGAATATTATTAAAGAAAACTAATCTAACATTAAAGGAAAAAATGTAAATGAAAACAACAACTATTGCATAGCAATATAATAGCCATTAACTAAGAAATACAAAAATATGGGTGTAATATTGATAATTACATCCATATATATGTAAGTACTTGAATTAAAACAATAATGACACCGTTAGTCATATTGTTAATTATGTTAGCACTAATTAGTGAACTAACAAAATAATAATGACACCGTTAGTCATATTGTTAATTATGTTAGCACTAATTAGTGAATTAACAAATTTAGTGCAAGTGTGTAATGCGAATGAAGCAAACAAACTAAGCAAGCTAATATTTGAGTTATAATATAAATATAGCTAATTTATCAAACTTAACACAATTATTGCAAACCACATGAATTCTAATGATTAAAACAACTATATAAACAACGTAAAAATAAATGTAAGATAAAACCACCAAATTAACCCAGTCACTCCAAAGAGATAGTAAATGGAGATAGAAAGACTGAGGATTCAAGCATAATACCTGGATCGCTAGTGAATCCTCGAGTCGGGGAATGGTACTTCAATGATCCAGTCCTCGGAATGTGCTCCAATCCAAGTTAGAGTTTCAGTATCGGTCAGAGGTTCGGCTCTCAGTACTTTGGTAAGGTTTCGGCATCGGGATTCGAACTTTCTCGATGCTTCGGCAGAGCTTCTCTCTCTAAAATTCTATCCTAAAAATGTACCAGGGGTGCGATATTTATAGAATTTCTCAACCAATGAAACGCTGACACGCTTTGGGACACGTCAGACCATTTGAAGTTGGCGGTCGCCACAAATATTAAGCTTTCAAGAAGTTCTTATGGCAGTCGCCACCATCAAGTTAGCGACCCCATGGTTCAAATGTGGCGATCGCCACTTTGGCTAGGGTTTTCAAGAGGTTCTATTGGTGGTCGTTACAATGAATATGACGACCCCATGGTTCAAACATGGCGGTTCAATGATGATTTCACTGGTTTGAAGATTTTGATCAATGGGTTCAAATACCAAGCTTGGATCATTTCCTAAGGATTATACTGAAGCACCATTCCAATAGTTTTTATTATCGGATTCACCTAAGATTATGTGGGGTTAAATTGGGGTGTCAACAGTTGCCCATCTTTGATATAACTTGCATAACAACGCGTGATGCAAGTCATATTAAAGATCCAGAGACAACATCTATTTGACTGAATCATCAATCTTAGGCCACACACACAAGCATGCATATGATGTTGGTTGTACTCGAATTTCTATCGAGCAGCCTACGTACCCCTTTGTTAGGGATAAGACTAAAATGTAGTTCATGGGGCAAATGCATAGATGCAAGATAAGAAACACGATGCAGATACCAACATGGTGCAAACATGATGTAAACATTAATATGATCAAACAAATCCTAAAGATCGAGTCAAGATCTAAAGGGAGCACAAATAAATAGACAAGTCAAAGATCGAGTCAAGATCTAAGAACTTGACAGTGAATAAAATAATTAAAAGGATCGAGTCAAGATCCTAGAAATTATCTTAACCGGGAAAGCAACAACGAACTAATAGGTCGAGTCAAGGCCTAAAAATTTAGAACGATAACCGGATAAGGATAACTAAAGAGTCGAGTCAAGACTTTAAAATCATCCTTATCCGGGAGAACCACGAATTAGTAGGTCGAGTCAAGACCTAAAAACTCAGGACGACATAAGGGATAAAAATATTTAAAAACCGAGTCAAGGTTTAAAACTATTTTCATCGGGAGAAAACACCACAGAAAGACAAAGTTTATAAAGAAAAATAACAAAACAAGATTTGTTGAAAATCACACGAGACTAGCAATATTTAAAACTAATTTAGAAAAACACAACAGATTTTCTTAGAAAAACACATAAGATTTAACAGAAAAACACACAAGATTAAGAAGAAAAACACACAAGAATAAAACACACGAAAATAAGAAACAAAACCACATAAAAGAAAATAAAAAAAAACAAAACCACACAAAAAAGAAAAACAATACACACAAAGACACAAAATAAAACACACAAAACACAAAGCACACACAAAAGCAAAACACTCAAAAATACATAAAACACACAAAAATAAATACCAAACAGCCCCCTCAAAACTGCTAACTTTAGAGTTGGCGGTCGCTAGGTCCAAAGTCCAAGACTATTGACATGACTGCTTACTAGATGGCGGTCGGCAAGACGAAAACCCCTTTGACATGGCAGTTGCCACAACAAAATCCTTCCAAGGTGGCGGTTGTCGTGTGTCTCTTGAATGACTTGGCGGTTGTTACAATGGAAGGTGGCGACCGCCACCTCCAGACGGGCATATACGGTCCCTCAAAGCGCACGGGTGGGGTCACTTCTCTCATTCCACTCTCTCTAGCTCCCTTATGCTCTCAAACTCTCTCAAACTCCTTCTTGCTTTCCTTTCGTTCTTTAGCCTTCGTGCCCTTTTCTCTTGCTTTTTCTGACATGGCGGGACATGGGCATCTTGAGGACATCGTAGGAGCTATCTGAGATCCTTCAGCGAGTGAGAGCTCCATCATGGGGACTTTTGGGGCTACGACCACCAGCCTTCCCGCTAGCGGGGTTACTACCACTCAGCCTTCTGTCGTGTTGGGTGCGATGGATGCCCTTGCTCTCGAGGCAGAGCGTGCCTCTCGTCGTGCTGCTGAGGACGAGGCACGAGCAGCTGCCGAGGTGCAGGCGGCTGTAGATGCTACTGCTGAGGTCGAGATGGCCGATTTTCTTGATCCACATGCTGGAGAGGGTCATCTAGCACCCATCGACCCACACACATACGCCTCGGCACCCCACCGCTTGGGTCCTGGTGGGATGAGGCGTTTCGAGCCGCCAGTCGACGCCGTCGCTGTTGACATTCTCCTTTGGGAGCCTGACCAACACATCTTTCGCCAGCGTCCATTGGTAGGTTCCCTATCCTTGTTGTTCAATATCAAAATTTATCTCAAACATAAACGCATGCCTAGGATCCCCTATGCTTTGTTTATTTTTGTGATATGATGCAATATCTTGATATCTGTAATAACTGTATGCAATATTCTAAGATTCGGACATGTAATCACAACAAACCTAGATATTGGCTTGAGAAACTTAGCTTAGGTACCGGTGCAAAAGAGATTAAAACAGTAGAAACACTAGGATTAGGGTTTAGATGCAAACAATAAAAGGGACGGTTGTTTTAGCAAAAATCACAAAAATAAAGGAGTTGATTTTTTTCATTTTTATTTTGGGGCCAAACATAGAATTTAAGGGGAGGAAATTTCTGACTTATTTTTCAAGGAAAATTTTTAGAAGATTTAGGGGAAACATTCAAAAATCTTTATAAAATTTAGGAAAATTTTGCAAAAATTTATAAAAAACCTAGGGAAAATCTTGCAAAAATTTATAAAAAATCTAGGAAAATTTTGGAAAATTTGCAACAATTTAAGAAAATCTTCTTCAGAAGTCCTAAAAATTAAGGGAACTTTTTTCAAAAATCCTAAAAAATAGAGAAATTTTTTACAAAAATCCCAAAATCTAGGGAATTTTTTGCAAAAATCCTTAAAATTAGGGAACATTTTTCAAAAATCCTAAAAAATTAGGAATTTTTTTTAAAAATCGTAAAAATTAGGAATTTTTTTAAAAAAATCATAAAAAATACTAGGGAATTTTTTTAAAAAAAAATCCTAAAATCTAGGAAAGTTTTTGCAAAAATCCTAAAAATTAGGGAACATTTCTCAAAAATCCTAAAAATTAGGAATTTTTTTTCCAAAAATCCAAAAATCTAGGGAATGTTTTTGTCAAAATTTATAGAAAACCTATGGGCAATTATGAAAATATAGGGAAAGAGGGCAAACACACATTCTAAAGGGATGGTTTTTATTTTTGATGATTTTTTTTTTATTTTTGAAAATTTAAGGATTAACACAGAATCTAAGTGGTTTGATTTTTTTTCATTTTTTACATAAACTGATTTAGGATAGAGATTTGCCTGGCGTACCAGGGATCAGGGTTCCTAGTCTTCTACTAGGACGTGCAAGTTTTGCCTGGCACACTAGGGTTTAGGATACCAAATCTTTTAGGGTTAGAGAGATTTGCCTGGCGCACCAGGGCTTAGGGTTCCTAATCTTCTACTAGGACGTGCAAGATTTGCCTAGTGCACCAGGGCTTAAGGTACCTAATCTTTTAGGACGTGTAAGATTTGCCTGGCGCACCAGGGCTTAAGGTGCCTAATCTTTTAGAGCTTGAGAGATTTGCCTGTTGTACTAGGGCTTAGGGTTCCTAGTATTCCTTTAGGACGTGCAAGATTTGCCTTGCGCACCAGGGCATAGGGTGCCTAATCTTTTAGGGCTTGAGAGATTTGCCAGACGCACCAGAACTTAGGGTGCCTAATCTTTTAGGGCTTGAGAGATTTACTTGGCGCACCAGGACTTAGGGTTCCTAGTCTTCTACTAGGACGTGCAAAATTTACCTTGCGCACCAAGGTTTAGGATGCTGAATCTTTTAGAGCTTGAGAGATTTGCCTGGCGCACTAGGGCTTAGGATTCCTAATCTTCTATTAGGACATGCAAGATTTACCTGGCGCACCAGGGCTTAGGATGCCTAATAATTTAGGGTTGAGAGATTTTCCTGGTGCACTAGGGCTTAAGGTTCCTAGTCTTCTACTAGGACGTGCAGGATTTGCTTAGCGCACCAGGGCTTAGGATGCCTAATCTTTTAGGGCTTGAGAGATTTTCGTGGCGCACCAAGGCTTAGGGTTCCTAGTCTTCTACTAGGACATGCAAGATTTGTTTGGCGCACCAGGGCTTAGGATGCCTAATCTTTTAGGGCTTGAGAGATTTGCCTGGCGCACCAGGACTTGGGGTTCCTAGTCTTCTAGTAGGATGTGCAGGATTTGCCTGGCTTACCAGGGCTTAGGTTGCCTAATCTTCTAGGGCTTGAAAGAATTGTCTGGTGCATCAGGGCTTAGGGTGCGTAGTCTTCTAGGGCTTGAAAGAATTGAAGGGTCATCACTCACGCACGAGCCTAGGGTTTTTATTTCTTTCAATTACTTTCTGCATATCTCTTGTTTGGATTGCTCTTATATATCCTCTTCTTATCTTCTTCTTTCTAGGCTGGTCACTACGTTCGGGGCTTTGTTGACTCTGCCACGGGTGAGGTATTGGAGTGGTATGATGCCCTCCCTGCTCCCAGCCAGGCTTTCATCGATGCCTCCGGCTTTGCTCGGTTCATACCCTTATTAGGTAGGACGAGCAATGACTGGGTCTGGCTGACGGCCCTAACTGAGCGGTGGTCGGATACCACCAACACCTTTCACTTCACCACGTTCGAGGCCACCTTGACGCCTCTGGACTTTGCGATGATTACCAGCATCAGAGTCAGAGGAGCTCTCATTTCGTTCGATCCATCGATCGCCCGATTTGCTGACGCACTATGCATCTCCTCGGAGCCATTCAAGTCCAGATGGACAGAGATCGAGTCCGATACACATGGTTCTTCAACCGTTTCTGCCATTTCCACTGAATCGATCCTCGTCACTATGAGTGGGTCGCTCGCGGATTTCTACTATATATGTTTGGTATCTCCTTGTTCTCGAACAAGGAGAATACTGTTCATCTGCACTACTTGGGTGCCCTCGCCCGCCTCGACCGGGTTGGTACATACGACTGGGGAGGAGCCGCTCTTGTCACGCTCTACGGCTTCATGAGGGCCTTGACCCAGTTCCCCCAGGAGCTTAGCATCGGGGGATACTAGAGGGTCTGGGAGGTATACTTTTAGTTTTTGCACATTTTTTATTTATCTCAGTTATCTATTATCCATCATCTTCTTGCTAACATCTTTTCTTTGCAGCTTTGGACCTACGAGTTCCTCGAACTTTATGTTTCGGCAAACTCCTCAGCAGACCCTTTAGTCATTCCCCGCGTAGCTCAGTGGTCCTAAGGTCTGAAGGGGAACAAGGCTAGGGGGAAGGACATTGACAGATTTTGGACATCTTTGGACAGACTGACCCCAATCAGGTACCATTATTCATTATTTACTATTCTGTACATTGCCATTTGTATTATACTGTACACTGTACTATACTGTACACTGGGCATTAAATTGATTGCTGCGTGCTTTACTATTTACTGTACTGCACTATACTGCTCATGATTCACTGTACTGATCATTGCCCTTTTCACTGAATCCTGTTTTGTATACTGATCACTGCACTGTACTGCTCACTTATTGTTCGCTGATCCCTATTCTACGCTGTTCACTGCTTACTGTTCTTTTGTTCTTTGTATTGTTCACCGAGTTTCTGTAGGTGCACTGGGATGTTTGGCGTGGGGTGGAGGATCGAGCTAGCGTGGACTTGATGCGCAGCCGAGAGGCCACTTCTATGCGAATTCTACTAGAGGGTCTATTTGGTTGGGAGTACTACCTCGGAGAGAGGGTAGTCAACCAGTTACTAGGCCTCGACCACTTCCAGATTCCTATTGTCCCTCCTGCCCGCATGCGTTGGACAGATCATCTGAGCCGGGTCGACCTGCTCTTGGACATGGTGGGGACTCATGCCTCAGAGCTACTAGTACCAGAGGGAGACTACACAGCCTGGGCCTGGGCACATCTGCTCGGTTCACTAGGTCCCGACCCAGTTGTTCTTGGTGGCAGGAGGAGGAGACGGGCATCGGAGGCTGCTGATGTCGGTGATGGAGCTGATATTGCTGCTAGAGGAGCTGCTGCTGCTGCTGCTGGAGGACCTGCCAGAGAAGTAGAAGTTGAGGTGCCTTGGACCATATTGGTCCTTATCACTGGGTATCCTTTTGACATCCCTATCCCAGTTCCTCCAGCCCTAGAGTACCGACCAGTGTATGCTTAGGTTTAATCTTCTTTTCAGGTTTCCTTTTCTGTCTTTCCACTGTTCAGACTGCTTAGTTCTTTATTCCTTTTGACAGATGAATCAGGCCTAGCTAGATCGTCTCATGCTGGTGGTGAGCGGCATGCGAACTTTGATCCGCCAGCAGGATGCTGCTCTGCGTGCAGCTGGGATTACCTTTGTTCCTCAGCCAGTTGCAGTGGTCAGTGCCTTCTATCACTTTTGACTTTTTGTTTTGTTCCATTTTCTTGTTCTTATCTTTATTTTCTTTTGATAGCCACCGATACCACCTACCAGCACAGTACACCCGTAGGTTCTAATTCTGCCTCCTGCTCCCGTTCTAGCTCCAGCTCGAGGTCGTGGGTCTCGTGCCTCTTCCCAAGCTTGCCCTTCCTGAGGATCCATTTCATCTACTCAAAGTCGCTCTAGAGTTGTATCCTCCTCCTCCGACAGTGATGACAGTGATGGATTGAAGATGCTCTTCGAGGATGTTAGCTCCGACAAAGGCTGGCCCTTCTTTCGTCGGTTCCGCTCGAGGCGGTAGTGAGAGAGATTGAGAGAGAGACTTCCCCCCTTTCAGATACATTTATTCACTTTTGGTTTTATGGGCCTACGTGCCATAGTTATACATTTCTATACATTTAATTGATTTTATGGGCCTACGTACCCAGTTTACTGGTTATTGGGCCTGGGTGCCCCAGTTTACGTTTTGATACATTCTGCCACTTTTTGATGTATTTTAGGCCTCTGTGCCACTTACTGCTTTACATACATCTGTTTGCGTGGTTTGTCTTGCTCAAATTGTTCTAGATGCATGGTATAAGTCTCAAAATTTACATAGATTACAGAAGCTGTAACATACACATGCTCGCTATTTTTCAACATGGCGTTCGCCGTAATCCAACATGGCGGTCGTCACATACATCAGGAGTAACATAGCGGTCGCCTAGTCAGAAGGGTGATGTCAATGTATTGTGTACTTCCATGTTGGCGGTCCCACACTCCAAGGTGGTGGTCGCCACAATGACTGTACCATTCTTTGAATTTTTGATCTCTAGCCTTTTCATGCCTTATAAATACAGCCATGGAGGCCCCATTTGCTGTCACTTTCATAAAAAATGGCTAATCCCCTTTCTTCATGGATTGAGGTATTTTCCCATATCAAACGTTTGAACTTTGCTTCATTTGGCATTAATGCCTTATTCTTCCTGATGACTATAGAGATCAATAGATCTTTATGTAAGCTGCTGCACAACTATGGGATCCACAGTCTCATGTCTTCTGATTTGGCTTCGAAGAGCTATGCCCCACTGTGTAGGAATTTACTACCATTTTGGACCTGACTCCGTAGCGTTTCGTTGTTGTTCCCACTTTCTTCCTTTCGACTCGTCAGCAAATGATACAACTCTGTGGCCTGTCCAAGATGGAAGCTTCCCTTCTGACATCTAATGACTGCCTTGAGATTCCTTCAATTATTGAGAGGTTCCATCCTACTAGCGACCTTAGTGACTTCAGCTTTCAGCTTCGGCGCCGCTATACTTTTTTGTTTTTATCTCCTTACCCAGTATCTCCTCGTCCCTTCTGATGGGGGAGTCAGCTGCGCACTAGTTGATATTGCGGGTTAGATGTGGATGGGAAAGGACTTTGAACCACTTGTCTTAGCTGAGACATTGCTGGTCCTAGATGCTGTTCATCGTGGTGAGACCACTACTTTTGCCGGCAGCCCCTTGCTTCTTCAGGTAAATCTAACACCTTTCTTCTCATCATACTTTTTGGTATACTATAAGGCTTTTCTCTTATTGATTTTCCTTCTTTAACCTTTGTTGCAGATCTGGTTGATGGAGAAGGTGAACCTTGTGCAGAAACCCTCTACTGATAGACACAGTGCTGCAGCTTTCATCCACCACCCTTATTTCCAGATATATAGGACTGAGGTAGCTTGGTGTCAATATCTCCCTTCTTTGACAGGCTCGGACATTACTTGGCAATGTTCCTGGTGGCGAATCCCTGTTATGACCCTGACTACCATGGATCATCCTGGCATCCTGCTAATTGGCCTATGCCAGTCCACTTTCTATTATCCACATCGGATCATGCGGCAGTTCGATCGCAGTCAGATTATCTTCAGTGGTATTCGAGGTCATTTGTACTCATCTCCCTTGAAGGCCCCATTTTTTGGCCAAATATCAGGAGGCCTGGCTGTCTCGTTTCCTTATGGAGAGCCAGGAGATGCAGGCATTGCAATGCCCTGAACTTTCAGACGAGTACATGGATTGGCTAATTCAAGATAGGGAGAAAAGAGATAAAGAAGAAGAAAAGAAGGAAGCTAAAAGGAGACGGATTTGAGGAACTTGTTATATTTAAGAGATTTCATAGCTTTCTTTGTATTTAGAGTTTGGGACTTGCGCGCCTTCCTTTTATTGTCAAAACTTTGTAACCAATGCTAGAATGAAATATTCCACGTTATGATGAAAAGGTTCTGAGTTTTATTCAAAGTTTTTCGATTTTTACAATTAAACAACTTTATTATCAAACCCAAAGATAAATTTACATTAATCTTACTAAGATTCAAAGATAGTTAAAAACAAAGAATGTGACCGAATTTCTTACAAGAAGTTGCCTACGTATCCCAAGAAAGTGGAATCAGGCCTTAACGTAGTTCGGGCTCGATTTGCTCTCGGGTATTGACATTCTCCTTTTATAGTGCCCTAATTTTTGCCACGATCACCCTTTCGGATTTTCAGCCTTGGGGGCTTTTACTTTATTTTTCTTTTTCTCTCAAGGATAGTATTTTTTGAGTTGGTCGAGGTTAACTGGAGTGGAGAATACATTGCCATCCAAATCCATGATGATAACAGCACTGCCGCTCGTGATAGTTTTGACCAGAAACGGCCCCGACCAGTTTAGCTTGAACTTGCCCCTTGGGTTAAAGATGGGGGCCCTGATTTTCTTGAGAACCAAGTCACCTTCTCTCAAGTCCCGGGTCTTGACCTTTTTGTCGAATGCTCGAGTTATCCTTCTTTGGTACCCTTGTATATAAAACAAAGTCTGCAGTCTTCTTTCATCAAACAAAAGTAACTCTTCTATCCGATTCTTCTGCCATTCTGCCTCTGGAATATTGCCTCAACCATTGCTCTTAGTGAAGGAATTTCCACCTTAATGGGAAGCACGACTTCTATCCCATACACTTAAGAAAATGGCGTGGTACCCGTTTAAGCTCTGATCGACGTTCTGTATCTCCACAGTGCAAATGGTAGGTGTTCTGGCCAATCTTTGTGTGGGCTGATCATCTTCTACAGAATCTTCTTAACGTTCTTATTTGCTGCTTCGACTGCCTCATTGGTTTGTGGCCGGTAAGGTGACGACTTATGGGCCATTATCCGGTATTCTTCAAAAAGATCTAAGATCTTACCTTGAAAATGGAGCCATTATATGAGATAACCTCATGAGGAACCCCGTACCGGCAAATGATGTTCTGCTTGATGAATTTGGCGACACGAGAGGCTTTTAGTATCGAGTAGGAAGCTGCTTTCACCCACTTAGAAAAGTAGTTAATGGCCACTAGAATAAACTCATACCCGTTTGACGCCTTTGGTGTTACTTTGCGGATCACATCGATGGCCCATACTGAGAATGGCCATGGGGACGTTAAGCTGTACAATTGGGATAGGGGAACATGCATAAGATTTGCATAGATTTGACACTTATGGAATCTCCGTACAAATTGTATACAGTTTGTCTCCATTATCATCCAAAAATACCCTTATCGTAGGATCTTCTTGGCTAACATGTTTCCACTCATGTGAGGCCCACAGACTCCCGCATGTATTTCTTTCATTAGCTCTCGACCTTCCTTGTTGTTGACACACAGCTTGTTGACTCCAGAATGCCTACGTTTTTATAATCTCCCCCGCAAATGGTAAACTGCGCTGATAATCTTCGTATTGTCCTTTTGTCCTTTTTGCTGGCAAACTTGGGGTACTTGCCTTTTTCCACGGAATCTTGGATGTCAAAATACCACGGGAGTTCGTCAGTGCTTCCCTCGATTGCGGCTGCCATTTCATATGTCGGCTTTCTCTTATGTTTGATTATTAATGGCCTCATTCTGACCCCAGGTGGTATGTCAATCATTGATGTTAGGGTAGCCAATGCGTCTACGAACTTGTTCTACAGTCTTGACATATGGGTGAAGATTACTGATTCAAAACATAGTATCAGCTTTTCTAGTTCCTGATGGTAGAGAATCAACGTTAAGTCCCTGACTTTCCATTCTCCTCTCACTTGTGAGACCACCAATGCCGAATCTCTGATGACTTCCAGCTTCTTTGCCCCTAGTTCTAAGGCTGCCTCTAATCCAGCTAAACATGTCTCATACTCTGCTTGATTGTTGGTAACTTTAAAATTGAGCTTTAGAGACAAGGGCACGTGTGATTCGTCAGGAGTGACAAGAAGAACTTCTATTCCATAGCCATATTGATTGGATGCACCGTCAAAATATAGAATCCACTTGTCATCTCCAACTTCCATCAGCTGCTCATCTGGGAACTAGAATTCTGTGTCTTCAGCTCCCTTAATTGGTTGTTTTGCCAGGAACTCGGTCACTGCTCTACCCTTAACTGACTTCTGAGTGACATATTTGAGATCAAACTATGATAATAACAGCAACCAACGGGCCAGCCTTCTTATCAATGCCAGTTTCTCAAACAGGTATTTTAACGGGTTTATCCAAAAAATTATATTCACTGTGAAAGACAGCATGTAATGCCTCAATTTTTGGGAAGCCCAAACCAAAGCCTAACATGTCTTTTTCAGTGGTTTATATCGTATTTTTGACCCCGTCATCTTCTTGCTCAAGTAGTAGATCCCTTTTTGAATTTTAATTTCTCCTTCTTGTGCCGACATACATCTCATAGCTGAGTCAGTCACTGACAGATAGAGAATTAGTGGCCTATCGGGTTCGAAAGGAGCTAGAACAGGTGGATTTTGTAGATACTATCGTATAGCTTCAATGACGTTTTGGCATTTCTGATCTCATTCAAATTTGTGCCCTTTCTTTAGCAGACAGAAGAGCGGCTCACATGTAGTTGTGAGCTTGGCTATAAAACGGCTGATAAACTGTATCTTGTTCAGAAAGCCTCTGACTTCTTGCTCGGTCTTTGGAGGAGACATTTCTAAGATTGGCTTGATCTTAAAATGGTCGACTTCAATGCCCCGTTGAGTGATCATAAACTCGAGCATCTTTTCGGCGGTAACTCTTGAGGCACACTTTTATGGGTTGAGCCGCATCTTGTATTTTTGAATCCTTTCAAAGAACTTCTCGAGTGCTACAATGTGGCCATCCTAATCCTTGGACTTCACTATGATGTCATCCACATACACTTTAACCTCTTTATATATCATGTCATGCAGTAAAATAGTAGCAGCCCTCTGATAGGTTGTCTCCGCATTCGTTAAACCAAACGACATCACACGATAACAATAAGTGCCCCAGGGTGTAGTGAACGTCGTCATTTCCCTGTCCTCGAGATCCATTAGAATCTAGTTATATCCGGAGAAGCCGTCCATGAATGGCAACAAGGCATGCCCCGCTGTACTGTCTACCAAGACGTCAATGTGCCGCAGTGGAAAGTCATCCTTTGGGCTAGCCTTGTTAAGATCTAGAAAGTCGACACAAACTCGAATGCGTCCATCTTTCTTTAAGACTGGAACATTATTGGCCACTCACTTCGGATACTTGGTTACTATCAGGAATCCAACATTGATCTGTTTGGTGACCTCCTCCCTAATTTTCAGATCCCATTCTGGCCGTATCTGCCTCAACTTCTATTTGGCTGGTTTAGCATCAGGGTACAAGGGGATATGGTGTCGGACAATGTCAGGATCAATTCCGGGCATATCCTCGTAAGACCATGCAAATACGTCTTTGAATTCTTTTAATAAATTTATTAATTGCTCACGTTCAACTAAAGATAAAGAAGAACCAATTTGTACAATTTGTGGATTAATTTTATTACCCAGATTTATTGACAAAGTTTATTCAATTATTGGTTGAGCGCGCATTTCTTCTTCTATTTTTATTAAAAGTTTTATTTCTTTGGGGATATCCTTGTCGAATTCAAAATTATTGAAAAGCGTATGAAATAAATCAAACAAAATAGAGTAATAAGAAATCTCATTTATTTCATTGAAGAAAGACGGGATTACAAGCTCAAAGGCATAAGCAGGGGGAGATGCACAAACAGACGTGCTCTCAACCACAGACTCTGACTTAGACTCAGACTCGGGATATACAACATGCAAATCACAAGACTCTATGGTTTAGTTCTTCACTTCCTTTGCAGTCACATCTACAATGAGCTTGGTGCAGTCGGTTGGTGCGTTGTAGCCCATCATGAAGCAGTCCTGGTCGTTTATGCGCATCTGATTGCTAAATAGAGCTTCCATGCTTATACCATCCAGTTCGTCTGCCCAATCTTACTCTTGAACCTTCTCCTGTTGTCTCTTCTTTCTCCGTGTCTGACAACTTGTGGTTAAAGAAGATTTCCAAACCTGGTAACTTTTGGTTAGTTTCTTCATCAATCCATGGCTCCGAGAAACCACAGTATGAGAAATCTTCTCATTCCTTAACAAAGTAACCGTTGAGTGTTCCTGAATAGTTGGCCTTTTGCCCTCTCCGTCCCCCCTTCGGCCCTTATAAGTCTTCCTTCTTCGGCTTGTACCCATGACCGAAATGTTACGAAGCTGGCAATACCTGAATGGGCTTCGGGATGCCTTGTTACTTGCGTCTTAGCCCCATACTGTTGGGAATGTATACTGAAAAGTCATGCTTTTATGTATTTTATTCTGGATCCCTGGCATATTAATGAGAAACATT
>JAULJZ010000019.1:5787161-5800539 GCA_032270985.1 Heliamphora pulchella | reverse complement strand
CTTGTAATTAGTATATATAGTGGACCTCTCTAATTGAGAGGTTAAGCTTTTCTGATAATAGATTATTCTCTTTTACATAGTTCAGGTATGGTTATGTTAATGATTGATCAAGCAGTATTTGAAGATCCTCTTTTTTCCCTTTTTGCTAGGTTTTGTTTAACTTTCCTGATGAAGTTCTCCCCAATTTTACTTGAAAAAATCTTCCTGCATCATTATTGTGAAAATACAGGTTAAATCAACTCTTGCAGAGTTGCAGGATTTGCATATAGAGCAGTTTTATTTACCTGTTGTTGACTTAGCTTTCTTTATAATCTCATTGTAGTTTTCTAAGTGCAATTGAGGTAAACTCCTTCCCTAAGCAATGCCCTGAGTAGCTTGTCTTGATTACATTACTTCTTAGCTTGTGTGGCGGTATTGTAATTTGTTTTATAGAAGAGAGTCATGAGTGACGGCAGTGTTCAGAGATTTCTATTGGGTTGTGGTATCTAATGCATAATAGAAAATTGTCCTGGAACTTGATTGTGAAAAATCTCAAAAATTCCAAACACGATGATCTGCTGTAGAGGTTAACTTTTCGGTTCAATACCTTATCTACGCCTTTAGATGTGTACCCTAATTTTGTACCTTGCTTTTGATGCGGTTCTTGAAGGAAAACAAGTGTTATAAATGCAAGAATGTATAGTAGCATAGTGTTTGGTAACTAAGCCTGCAATGTTCCAAATCCCTGTGCCTATGGGGTTCTTCATGGGATCTTATGCTAATTGTTTTGACGCTTTTTTGTTTCACGTTTTCTAGTTTGTTTCATTTTCCCTGTCCCTATGGGGTTGGATCCTAGTTTGCTACGGTTTCAATGTTCCAACAGGATGTTTGCCTGTTTCTAAGAATTCTAGTACTACAAACTGGGTCATACCTAGTGCCTATTAGTGACAATCTCCTGTTTAATCACCTTTTTTCCCAAGGTAGTGCAACTGTGGTGGGATGTGGGCCAAATTCTGAGTTGATGTGTGGTGTGAAGATATGTCTCTATGCAGGGTGTTCGTTGATATCTATGCCTTGGCTAGGGATAGAGATGTGTTTGTGGTGGATTATGCTCGGTGGGAGTTGGCTGTTACATGTTTTCTTATGGGATATTGAGTTGATAAGAGAGGTGAATGGATAGGAGTTTGGAGTTGAGAGTTGGATTAGCTGCTGGCTAGGGCTATTGTATGATAGGGGTGGAAGGTGGGGACGGTTTAGTCAAATGGATTGGGCTCGTAGTGTGATATTTACTATTAAATCTTTTTACATGTGCTTTTTGATGTGCAGGGGGTCTTCTTCCTTTGGAGATGTGTTTAGAAGGTGAGAGCCCTTTGAAGATGACTTTATTTGGTTAGTTTGGCGTGTATCGAAAAATTCTTACCATCGACAACCTAATTCGAAGGAGGTTGGTTTTAATTATTTGGTGTTGTTTGTGTAAGAAGTATGGGGAGTTCGTGATTCGTCTTCTTATTCACTATGGCTTTGCGAGTGGGTTGTGTGGTTTTGTTTTGGTACTTTTTGGCGTGGATTGGGTTTTTCAGTAGGAAGTGGGCGGGGTATTGTTGGGATGGAAAGGAGGGAAATGTCAAGAAGTAGGAAGCAGGCATGGTTTTTGGTCCCTCTTTGCTTGATGTAGTTGGTATTGTGGGAGTACAATAGAAGTTTGTGTGACGGGGTTGAGTCTCCGTTATATAGATTGAAGGATGTCCTTCTAAATAACTTTTATAGTTGGCTTTCTAAGAGGGAGCCTAATTTTTTTTTGACCCGGTTCATTTTATTTAATCTTTATCGGTAGGGTCACTTCTTTTGTAGAGGATTTGTAGTTTTTCTTTTTGTGGGAGCTTTTTGTCTTCTCCCTTTCGTATACAGGTTGCATTCTGTTTATGCCCTTTTATAAAATCTTATTTACTTAAAAAAATCCATATTAAACACCAAAAAATTTAGGGTTTTCCTCAAATCAATTATTGGATGCAATAACTTAAAAAAATTATTAGTGGCTCACTGAAGTCCATAAACATGCAAACCATGCATGAAAAAAAAACCAGCAATACATGATTTCAACTGTCATGCCATCTAGAACGTTCGAATCATTTAATTACTGGAAAATTTCATGTGATTTTAGTAGGGAAAAAAACCTATATAATCATTATCCATTAAGCCATACATGATCATAGAACACTCGTATACATATCATTAATTGCAAAAGGTCTGAGTTCATCATGACTTATTTATTTCTTTGATTGCTTATGATTTTTTTTGTCTATTTAAACTTTTTTATTTTTTTTCCTTTTTAGCCAAAAAAGGTTGAGTGGCCAAGCGACGCCTAAGACGACTATGGAGGCTCCATAAAAAGTTGTTTATCCGCTTTGCAATTTACTAACCAAATAGCATAATTGATAAGCAAATAATAACAGAATTAGTATTTTGGTATTTCTTCAATGTTTTCTCCTAAATTCTCTAAAAACTTTTGCTATTAATATTTAGAAAATAAAACTTTTGAGGAAAGTAAGAAGCTGGATATGAGTTGGATTGATTTATCTATTAGAGTATTGAGGGAATGCTTCACTGTGATTGATAGATTCTTTATGTTTGCATACACTGGTAGTTCTAAAGGTGCATTCCCTAGTTTTCTATGCAGGAAATGTGAGGACTACTATAATTATATGCACAAGATTACGTGGAATCATCTATATTGTAACCGGTTATTTAATAAGTACAAAATTAGATTAATCATGTAGGTACAAGTGTTTGCAACGATGAACAGACTGCAAATGATTCCCATATAGTGCCTAACGAAGAAACTGCGAAATATTACCACGGTTAATCATGTAGGTACAAGTGTTTTATATTGCAGTGTTAGAAATTCACATCATTATCATTATTGTTCGACTTATGCATATGAAAATTCTTAATAAGTGGACGAATAATTCTATTGACATGTTACTTGAGTTGTTGAAGGAGGCTTTTTCTGAGGGACTAAAACTATCAAGTTCGTATTATGAAACTGGACTGGCAAGTGAAGATTTTGGCTTCACATGTGTTGTGGAATGCATGACCTAATAATTGAATGGTGTTTCGAAATGACGATGCAAATGTTAGATAGTGTTTTATATGCAACAATTCTAGATGGAAAGCAAATGATGGTAAGGGACGTGGTAAACACAAAGCTACAAAATAAATGATGAAAATCTAATGTTGCAAAGGCTATTTATGGCTTCTAAAATGGCTAAGTTCATGAGGTGGCATGCAGAGGAACAAACTAATGACAATGTGTTAGATTTAGGTGGTATCTAACCGACTCCCTTGCATGGAAGATTTTGCATGGAGGCTTTGCTAGTGATAGTTGGAGTGTTAGACTTGGGATAGCATACGATTGATTCAGTCCATTCAGATCAATGCAAATAGTTCATAACACTTGGCTGATTGTGTTATTCTATATAACTTACTGTCGTGCATGTGCATGAAGCAACCCTTTTTATTTCTAAAAAGTCTTATTGACAAGATCGATGTTGATTGGCAACCATTCAATGAGAAGATGCAAGGATTGTGGAATGAAGGCATACCAACATTTGATGCATCAAACAACCAAATGTTTTAGATGCATGCAGCTCTGTTATGGAAAATCAATGATTTCCCAACTTATGTTGGCTTGTTTGGATAGAGTACTAAAGGTGAATATGCTTGTTCTAGTTATAATATGAAAAAAAAAGTATCGTATTAGTTGAAGCATGGGAAAAACGTTAAGGAATGGCATTATAATATGGCTTGTTTGGATACATTGGTCATTGCCGATTCTTACTGGGCAGTGATAGATTTTAGGAATGGGATGACAGACCTAAGTTATCTGGATTTGAACTGTTGCATTAGTAAGAGGCAGACAGTATCCTTACTCAATAGAAGGGTAAAAACCTTAAGGAATGGCATCGGATGTGGAAAAAGAAGGAATTGGATGTTGAAGTTATAATTGGAAGAAGAAGAGCATATTTTATGAACTACTTTATTAGAAGCACAACCTAATCACGCACAACCTTGGTGTGATGTATTTAGATAAGAATGTATGAGATAATTTATTGTGGACCATACTATGGATTGTGGGAAAATCCAAGGGTAATGTGGGTTGTGGGAAAATCCAAGGACAATGCGATGTATCACCAATGAAGAGGAGAGAAGGGTAGAGATCGGAGGAAGAAGAATAGAGCTTAGAAGTAGAATAACAGACAGATTGGATAGAGAGGATAGAAAGGAGGGGAATGAGTCACACAACTCAATATCAATTATTATTCATCGAAATCTGATTAATACATCAAAAGATCCTTTATGTATAACCCTAAACTCTAATGGAAAAGGAAACGAAGATCCCTAATTAACTGGAAATAAATAGCATTTTAAATGGAAACAAAATATATCCTAATAAGGAAATAAAATATAAAAGTAATAAAATATAATTCCAAATTAATAAAATACCACTCCAAATTTGATTTTGATTTTGATTTTTTTATCTGCATCATTCTCTTCTGCTGAGAAAAAAAATCATTTCTCAGTTCGGCTGGAAGTATTGAACTTGATTATGCCAAATAATCAAATAATGTGAATAAGTTGGCGATATCCGTTTCAACTTGTGCCAACGAAGCTGGGGCATGAGGCCGTTCATTAAGGAAATTTTCAATACCAACAAAGTGTTGAGGAGTAGGGGGAAGGATTGGGTTGTAGTTCCATTGTGTATGATGTGGTTGATTTAGCTGGAGTGGAACATATGCTCTTTTAATTGGGTTGAATTGCGTGCATATAGATTGAAGGGTGTTCTTCTTGTTAACTTGTACAGTTGGCAATCAAAACAAGAAGCACCTTCGGTGAATGATGTGATAGATTTTTTGAAACCTTTGTTTTTGTTTGATCTTTTTGCGGAGGATTTTGTTTTCCTCCTTTCATGGGAGTTCCTCCATCTCTTTTTTTTTTCGTCAGCAGTTCTCCCATTTTACTTAGTTGACATTCTCTTAAATCTTTTTTTTAAAAATAAAATTCTGCTCATAAAATAAGGGTTATCTCCGGGAATGATTATACAATTATTTCGCATTAAGCGGTTTACACTTTTAATGAGAAAGTAATCTATTTGACTTTTATTAGACTCACTCGTAAAAGTTATTAAATATTATTCTCTCTTTTTAAAAGAAGTATCGGTTTATATAGGATCAAATGCCATTTAACAATCTAAAATACCCTCTTCATCTTTATTTCGATCACCAAAATCAATTCCATTATGAACCCTCTCGTATCCTTATTTCTTATTAACCACGTGACCATTGAAATATGCACTTATCTTTATCTTTTTTATTATCGGTTTTGAAATCTGCACTTGTAATTATCTTTTCTACTATCGGTATATCTTGAACTATTCTATCCAGTTGATTCAAAATTACCCTCTATTCTACTTGAGGTGCGTAGTTATTAACCACGTTAATCATATTCCTTCAATCACAAGTTCAATTAAAATAATCCTATCTCCTTTCCTTATGACTGTACTATATTATTCTTAAGGTGTTTAGCTATTATTATTTCTACTCCATTTCTATGCTTATCTTTTGCAGTATAATAAATTTTATATCCCGTATTATCTTTTAATTTTTTTTTCCTCTTCTTGTAGGCTTGCTATACTAATTTCCCTCTTAGTGATATATCAACCATTACCATTGTTTTATCGGTTATCGTTCCTAGATTCTATGTTTCTAATCTAACTTCTATATTCCTAGGCTAACTTTTATACCAGCACTCGTCCAAAGAAACGCAGTAACCTTCCTCATTTTTCATTACCCCCGGGTGCTGGTGCGATGCCCTTGGGCCATTTTTCGAATTCCTGAAGGCAGGTGCAACGTGTCGCTTAAGGAGAATTCCCTAACATGAATCATATTCATGCTTGGATTCATATTTATAGGGATTTGCTCCCCTTTTTTTTTTAACGTCTCGGCTGCCAGCTACCTAACGCTAACCCTACTTTTTTCTCCAGACTTGAGACTGGTTGTGTAAATGATATGACTCTAAGCACTACACAAGCAGAGTTAGGAATTTCCTTGACTTGTTCAAACCTTATTTTCCTATTTTTGATGTAACTCCTTTTTCGTTGTTGTGCCACTTCTTTTAAACAGGATTGTTAGGAATTGTACACAACATGCTAATACATGGGATTTCCATTGCTTTCTGTGTTTCGAAGCATGAGTGTTGTGTCTCTGTCTTTTAGTTATGTTTTCTATGGTTGGTATGATGACCATTAAAATGTTCATTGCCTCATCAGTGGTGTCATTATTTATTGTAGCTGCTACTGTTAATATTGTTGTTATTAGTGCTACGGCTATCTTATTTCTTACTGCTTTCATACCTTCAAATGCAGTTAAAATTATTTCTATGGTATTCTATGTTGATTTAATTTCTCTGTTACTAGGAATTGGCTTAGTGAAATTTGTTGGGAGATTTGAATATGACTTTTCTCTTTGTCAGGTTACATGCTTTGGAGCATGAAAATAGAACTCTTCCATAAGGTATTTTGCATTTATGTGTGAGCTCTCAAGAGAGTGGAAGTAGGAATTGGGGGATTGGTGGTGGTAGTCTGGCACATGGAGAGCTTAGTTTATGTTATGCCTTCGAAACATGTATATGTAGTTTGTAGAAGGAAACCATAGATCTTTCATAAGTCATTTTTTTGTGCCCGATTCTCTCTAGAGAGTGGGAGTAGGAATTGGGTGTCTAGGTGTTAGTAGTCTGGTACATGGAGAGCTTAGCTTACGTTATGCATTCGAAGCAAATATATGTAGTTTGTTTGGTAGACTGTGCTACAAGTTACAAATTTTTATATTCATTGGCATTATTTTGTTCTTTGAATCTGGAACTTTATGATATGCTGAGTTATTAGCAGTTCTGGAATATCCAGGTCTCTTTCCCCCCCCCAAAACAAAAACCCCAAATCTCCCATTGCCTTTTCCAAGTAGTGATTATTTTTTCCACTTAAATGACTTAATTCTGTTTTTATGATTATTCTGCACATTGGTATGCTGTGGATAAGCATCTGTTTTTCTGCGACAAAGTTATTACAAATTCTGATATTCATGTTCTTTTCCCTAGGCGTAGTAGATAACATTGTTGCTTCCATGGCTGCAACTAAACCTCGGTCAAGTAGTTTCTCGCGCAATATTTCAAATGTACCTACCCCTCTGGTCCCTGGGCTCAAGTATGGACCTAACAGCACAATCTTTGTTTCATCTGGAATACCAGATCTTGACAGTAATCCTTCTTACTCTCATTTTTCTTTGGAGTTACTAGACTACTAGTAATGAGCTCAAAAATATATAGTGATCATCTTTTGCCATTTTCGTAGTGTAGTTGTGTAATTTGTTTGCAAAGTGTTTCTTTTTTGTCACATGCCATGTTGTAGGAATTTTAGGAGGTGGGTTCCCTTTGGGAAGCCTAGTTATTGTGATGGAAGACATAGAAGCACCTCATCACATGCTTCTGTTGAGGAATTTCATGTCTGAAGGACTGGTTCACAACCAGCCTCTTCTTTATGCTAGTCCATCAAGAGAACCAAGAGCTTTTCTTGGTACGTTGCCCAGTCCAGTATTGCCTAAAGATGATAAATCTCACGACCAGGAGACAGAACAGGTACAAACACTCGTCCCCACACATGCTTGTATCTATGTACTGAATGGGTAATTCAGCCACAAGTCCTCGTTTCTAGGTTCGTTAAGGGATAAGTCCTATTTAAAAATTCATATCATGATAAGTCCCATTTCAAAATAATGTACCCAAAATACGGTCTATATGAGAGACTTATCAATGCAAATCCAATATATACAAATATACGTATCCTAAAATAATAACTACCAAATAGGAATGGGATTCCAATGAAATCGAGGAGAAAATCTCGACAAAAAGGAATGGGATTCCATTAGACAAGAAACACAAAACCTTGCATACCGACTCGATTTTAACTTCAAAATGCATATGATTTAACTCTATTTTTAATTGAATGTATTCGAAAATCTTCCACACCTTGGTTGGAACATATTTTCAATCAGATACAACAAAATATAAATCGAATCTAGAGCTATTTAATGATATTTGTTTTCATTTTCTTGCCATTGATGGTGAAATATCTCATTTATACCTTCCAACAATGAGAAAATGAAAACAAATTCTTATTCAGATTCTAATTTTGTTGCAGAAAATAAGAACGTTAGCAGAAAGTATTAATAAGAATGAAAAAAAATATAAGTAGAAGCTAATGAGAATACTGAATGAAAAAATTCAACATTACTCAAACAAAAATAGAATTCTATTCAGAAAATAAGAATAAGCTCCTGTTTGGTCTCCCAAAAAGATGGCTTTTTTGCAAAAAAGCCATTTTTAAGCCATACTATTTGGTTTCTTAGAAAAGTTAACTAACTTTTTTTTTTCATCTCTTAATCTAAGAAAAAACGCCTATATGCATCCCAAACACCCTAATTTTTTTTGAACTATAATTACTATAATACCCTCAATTAAAAAAGTCAACCCTCCTCACAAAAACAAAAACAAAAACAGCCTTGCCAATATCCCAAACACTACAATTTAAAAACAAAAATGCAAGGGCAAATTAGACATTTTAATAAAAAGTAAAAAAGCAAAAAAGTTACTATAAAAAATCAGCCCAAACTCCCCAACTTTTTTTTATACATCTTTTTTTCTAAAAAAGCTAAACATCTTAAAAACCAAGCTTTTTAGACATCCCAAACATGTTCTAAATTTTTATTCAGATTCTAGTTAATTTGCAAAAAATGAAAATATTAACAAAAAGTGTAAATGTGAATGAAAGAAATGTACCTAGAGGCTAATGAGAATATCGAATGATAAAATTCACTCATTAATCAAACAAAACTAAAAAAATGAGCAATTTTCATGAAATAGACATGAAGCTAGATATGAGTTTCATATTGAAAACGTGAAACGACCAAATGAGAATAATTGAAAATGAATATTGTCTTCTTCCTACCTATATTGAGAAAAATTCTCATTTTTTGCAACATAACATTTAATGATAAAACCACACTAACTAAGCAAACAAATCATTAAAAATAGAACGTTCAAATCATTCAAAAAGTTTTCGATTATATGCATTCAATTTATAGATACAACTGTATATATCATGTTTTAATAATTTGAGGGTATAATAATCTACAATTTAAAGAATGTTTAAAATAAGACTTAATAGAATAGACAACTATTGATTAGGGCTTATCCTTAATCAAGTCTTTAAAATAGGACCCAACCACAATTATCTCTTACTGAATTGGCATTGTGGGAATGCTAAGAATTTCTAAATTATGCATTCTGTTAAATTGCAGGAAAAGGGGTTGAGGATAGCGTGGCAATATAGGAAGTATTTTGGGGAACATCAGCAAAATATTGGGGTTCAGAGGGGTATGCTTCTTTATAATTATGTTTCTGTTTCCATAGGATGCTTATCTTTGACTTGCATTTCTTTACCTCAGGTGATTTTGTAACATTTATAGGACAGGAGAATGACATTTGTTTGGTATTTGAGTACCTGTTGTAACAAGAAGACCAGGAATTTGAAAAGACAATGTAATAGTTTCTGCAGCACAGGGGTATCAGCTAAATATTTATGTATCTACATACTTTACATGATAATTTCTGAGAAATGTCTAAGATGCTAAAGTTATAGGGATGGACTGGATAAAGGTTGAATACGTGGTTAACAGTGTAACTCAAGTCTTAGGGGGTTGTTTCCCTTTGTACTAATCATTGTGTTTTATGCTTTGAAAATAAACAAATAAGGGGATGAAAATGTACCGGAAGAACTGCACGTTTACTGTCTTGAATAGTATCACTCCTACTAATCATTGTGCATTGTAATTCCTTAATGGTCACACAGTTGGCCATTTCATATGTGGCAAGCACTTCAAAAACTTGGATCTAATGAATCAGATGTGGCTTCACATTTTCCAAATGCTTTCTGCCTTAGTGGACTTTCTATGCGGGTTAATTCATGACTTCACTTTTAAATTATCGCGGAAGTTGTCCTTCCAAAGCGGTATTCTGTGTTGATTATTTGTAAATGAATGAAGGTGTAGAGCTGAGGAGTTTGAGTATAAAGGAGCTCCCTATTGTTATTTTTTACGCAGGTGGAAAACCTGAGTACTGCAATGACTTTGACTTGCGGAAGCCTCTTGAGAGGCACTTTCTCAGCAGCCAGAACATTGATTGCATTAGCCTTCAAGGTCCTTCCAATCTTGCCTCTTTTAGCGGTCGTTGCTCAACATTTTTAGCTCAACTTTCAAGGTATTCTTGTTTTCTTTCTTGGTAAAACACGTACAATTCCATGTCTGCGGTACACCAATGTTGCATTATCTGCTATTCAACTCAGCAGTCTCGTGTAGTTTCTTCCCATTTGATGTGGTTAAATGTGACCCCTCTGGACATTATAATATTGGAATTTTGTAGAACTCTGAAGTTTTCAGGGAATTGGATATATGATGGAAAAGTTAGGTGCAGTTTTGTACATATATTAAGCAGTTTCAGGGGAGGAAGGCAAAATCTTCCTCTTTGTGTGTCAAACTTTCTGTCAAGTCTAAAACACAGAACAAGTGAAATGACTTTAATCAAAGATGCTTCAGTTTCTATTATGCCTCTTTTGTTTTGGGTGGGAATTGTTTTATAGTATTTAATTTTCATGTAAATCCTTCGAAGAGAAGTGATTAGTAATCTCTGTTTTGGACCTTTTGGTTGTGTAGATTTGCAGGTTAGTTTGTTTCTCTTTCAAGATTTTTACCTTATTCAATGATTTCAATCATATGGTTCTCTGATATCATTTTTACCAGGAGGTTTCTACATTCGCGTGTGGGGAATTTATATGTAAAACAGAGATAGACCAATTAGTACTGTAGCTGAATTCTACTATACTTTTTATGCTGTACAGGCTTTTCAAGACCTAATGTCCTTGCTTAGTTCCTTATGGTCCCACATAAGCATTTAAACTGTTAATGGCATGCAGCATGGTTGGCAGCTTCTGCAAAACTTTTTTTTCTTCTTCTCTCATTATTTCATTTTGATTCCCTTTTAGGTTATGGAGAAGGTACCATCCTTGTCTATTTCTTTATATTAGTGGTGATTCGATTCCGTTAATCACTCAAAATATTTGACAAATCATGTACTTGCCTTTAATCAATCTATCCTTCCTGGCTGTAATCGATATTGCTCAAGTGCTTTCTGTGGTTGGAATCTGTTTGGGTTATCCAAGTAAATGTTTAAATTGTTCACCATCTATTTGTTCTGTTCCCAGATATGATGGCAACATAACATGTGCTGGTCGTATTGCTATTCAATCGTTCTTTTCTCCACAATGTGAATATTCCAACATGGTAAGTGATGAAAAGATTCTGGTTGGATTATTAATCTTTATATCCTTCTCCCTTGCTGAAATATTTTCTTTTACTTTATAATGCTTAAACTCTTGCAAAATTTTCCTTGCCATTGGAAATCCAGGTGATAATTTCCATCGATTGTTTTTGAAAGTGTTGACCGGTGCTATCCTAATAATTAAGCATTATCAATATCCTTTTCACATATTGATGGTGTTTTTTAGAAATTATTTTTTAGCTTTTAGCTCAGAAAAAAATTAGAAAGTTCCAAATTTTTTTCTTGTAATTTTTGATTATAAATTAACAAACACAAATTCTAGTGATTGAAACTATAAGTTTACAGCTGTAACAAACATTTGTAACTTCTACTTGAAGGCATGATCGCATCTTTTCAATTATAATCTATAAGTTCATAATTTCAGCTATACCAGACACTTTCATTGTCATTGTAGGAATGGGAAATGCTTTCCTTTATCAGATCTTTGAAAGACATGGTACAGTCTTCGAATGCAGTTGCTGTCATAACCTTTCCTCCGTCCCTTGTTTCACCGTCCTTCTCAAAGAGATGGCAGCATTTGGCGGACACCTTATTATCTGTCAGAGCAATTCCAGGTATTCCATTGGCTCATTAGCCTTATCAAGTTTACTATGTAAATGATATAATCCTTGAAATGGTCTTTGTATCAGACGAGGACAAAGAGTTAGCAAACCTCCTCACTGGTTATCATGACATGGTAGGCCTTCTCAATGTGCACAAAGTGGCCCATTTAAATACCCAGGTAAGGGATGTTCGATTTTTGCGCTATCTGTATTCATAGGTTGATGCTATTTCCGACTCCATGTTACTTTGAATAAATGCCCGTGCCCTCTGTCCTCCGTGCAAATGCGTACACAATCTTGCATGTTCAAGGACGCTTCTTTAGCCCGTTGAGATTGGGTCCAATTTTTTATTATTTTTAATAATTAACATGGAAACCCATTTGAGTTTAGGTTTGTTCACGCCTCATCCTTCATTGATATTGCCTTACAGATTTAATTCTGTAATCTCGACTGCAAAAGCCTTGTGTTGCTTCAACTAGCTCATGTTTTAGTGCCGTCTTCTACTTTATAAAATTTTCATTGTTTTCATTTTTTCTTAGCACCAATGACCAATCTTATATGTACACTTTTTTTGTCCACAAAATCTTGGATCTGCTGAATACTTTAGTTAATATGAAATAATGCACAATAATCCATCTTCCATTTCAGCTAGTTGATTCAAACTTGTCCACAGGTTCCTGTTATTTTGGAGGCGACCACATTCTCAATAAAGCTGAAAAAGCGGAGGTTATTGGTTTTAGAATGTCTAAATCAAGCTCCCATAGATGGTTCAACTGGAAGTTCTTATGCCAATGCTGGTAGCTGTTCTGGGTCGTCGAAGATGGGGAGACTTGATTTTTAACTTCTTTGTGTTGATGCCTATAGTTCTTCACTCAACATATTTGGTCAATACTAAAGCACGGGACCCTCCATCTGTTATTAGACAAAGAATAATGAGAAGCTATATCCTAATGGGTAGGCGAGCTCTTATTTATAATAAACTTAGAGAACACTATTACAATCATACACCTACACACGCCAGATAATAATAATCATAATAATAGCATAATAATAATAAGCTATTAACACCCTCTCAAGCTGGAGCATATATATCTACCTGTTAGATATATATGTATCTTAGTAGTATCTTTATTATTATTTTGTGTGTGTGAGTGTAGGGATGTAATAGTGTGGTCTAGTTTTATTATAAATAAGAGTACTCGTCTATTCTTTTGAGTACGGCTTTCCATTATTTCTTAACATGGTATTAGAGCCACCGTAAAACTCTAACCTCCACGAAACCTCCACGAAACCCTAACCCTTCCCTGTGCCACCAGCCACCAGCCACGAAACCCTTCCCTGTGCCGACAGCCACA